>JBBCBC010000019.1:24589721-24821721 GCA_037126765.1 Stenogyne calaminthoides
AAAATAAGACCGAGCAAGTAAAAAGATAGCACACAGATTACGCCATTTCTGAAGAGATGGAAAATCATAAGAAAATACATATCTTTGTACTACAAAGGAATGACAATTCAAGTCCTCTTTATGCCGTCAAAAAAAAATCCTTCTCTTTACGGTCAATTCTTGTCAATTCCTTAAAAAACATAACAGAATTGTTCCTATGTTCTCCAAGCAGAATTGTGAATCCATTTAACTATTCTAGCAGCCTGCTATATCTTTGTTTTTCTTCCCACATTTAAAACGTTTGGACTTCTATATAATTTAAACAATATTACCCAGTTTATCAAGGATCATCAGTCTGATCTGATATATTTGAAACAGCACAGATGTCATTATCCGCTGTATAAGATGCTAACCTTGCCATTCCATTGGGACATAGTGTTGGCATAAGCTTTCTACCGTGGGAAGTGATTATTATAGCGCTAATTTTATTTTTTTGCAAAAACTCTAGCTTTCTATCCAAAAACTACCATGTTATACAATCCACCACCTGAAAAGTACCACACTCAATGAATTGCATCCAAGTAACACCAAATATCATGAGGATATTCGTAATTTAGCCTTCAGTAAATGCTGACAACTTTATGCTAAGAACCTTTAAGTCGCATGTTCTTCAAGAAGAATCAATAAGTTCATAGCATTTCATGAAAACAGACGCAGTTTTCTCAGCTTGTTCCCCACAATATGTGACCCATTTCAAATGTCTAAGCTCCTGAGGCCATTTTTCTAGACAAGCTACATAATCGATTCACATTTTTGAGGAAGAACAAACTGCATTATACACAACATCTGCAGTAATGGATTCTGAAGTTAAAAAGAACAGCCCTCCCAAGTTAAAATAGCACTTTACAAATATATTTCCACTCAAGAGTATTATAACCCCAGGGTGAAGAACTGAAAAAGAGATCCAAGATTTTGGATCTCAATCCAAATACAATCAAAAGAAATAAATATAAACAACTTCAGCAAAGAACTTCATTAGATCACCCGAAAATTAAGTCAAAGTTAATAATCCATCCATGCTTATTAATAAATTTTAGAATATGAGAAGTAAATAAGCACATAAAGTATGAATTGTAGGAGTAGTTACTGTGCCTTAGCAGATCCCATGTCATTTCTTTTCGCAGCCTCTTTGATCGCTTTCTGCACATTCTTCTCTTCTCTCTGTATATCTAATCAAAGCCATCAACAGTTAAATCAAAATTTCCGTCAATTTAATTAATATGAAAAACTATAAAAAAATCCCAGAGAAATGATAAACGACCTCGGATTTGGCGTTCGATATTTCGGCACTCTTGGCGGAGGCGACGCTGCCAATCTTTCAATAATTGTTGTGGATTAGGTTTCGGCTTCAAAATATTCTTCATTTTTTCCATTTTTTTCAGGATTTTGATATCGATAACGAATTTCTTGGGAGCAGAATGAGATTTTTCACTCTCTTTTAAGCAGTTGCGTTAGATCTATGCGATGTAGGCAGATTTGGGACCTATATTCCGAATTCCGAACGCTTTAACAGAAAGAATAATCTCAAATTGGATAAAAGAACATTTTTTTTTTTTGACAGGATTGGATAAAAGAACATTAGAAAGGAATGATCAGATGAAAAACAGAGTAGTTAAATCGAAAATTCAACACAGGTTTTTGAATCTGGATTTTTGACTAGATGAGGACTTGGGTGGAAGGCGCGTAAAGTTTTGGGGCCTAAAGGAAGTTTCCGTTTTTATCTGTACGATTGTGGAATTTTCTTCTTTTACGAACTGGAATTTTCTTCATTTATAATATTCCTCCGTCTTGATTTAGATTGCACATTTGTAAACTACACGAGTTTTAATAAAGTATTATTTATTAATATTAAATGGTGTAAAGTTAATTTGGTGGAGGAGTATATATGTTTTTTCCTATTTTATGTAAGAAACGTGTTTTATGTGTAAATGATATTTTTGTAAATATAGTGACATCTTCTATATACTATATGTGAATCTTTTCAAATGCATATGGTGCCTCCATTTCAAATCCTTGCAATTCTGTGAGAAATTATTTATAGTAACTTATTTTTATAGTTATTATATAATATATAATTTCTTTTATTGTATATTTAAAACCTCTTAATTAAACATGTGAAAATTAAGGGAAGAAATTAGCCGTATATTTAAGGTACCATTATATTCATAGTAGGGTGCTATTTTGGTGCCAATTATATTAATTGCCTCTTTATTACTTTTTTATTCTTAGGACAATTTTTTTGTTCTCCCATCTATTTAAAGCGAGGTTTTACAATCATTTTTTTCCAATCTCATTAGTTGTAGGTTTCATTTTATTTTTTGTGTTTTAAGATTTATGTTGTTTTACTCTCACCCAAAGTAATCTCCTTCATCTCTTGTGTTATTATATATATATATATATATATATATATATATATATATATATATTAATATTATGAATCAAATTGTGTTTACTCTTAATTTTAAGATAATTTTTAACGACTTAGTTCTGAAGTTAAGAATTTTATCAGTTTTATATGATATTCATGAGATTGGAACCGAGGGTGTACCTATTTTCAAGTTGTGTTTATCTCAACGAAACATGCATGTTGTACATGGTGAACTGTATGGATCCTCTGAAGAAGTTGAAAATGATGCGGCTTATCGGGAAATCAAATACTTGAAGGAAAATTATAATATTAGGATTATGAATTTTAATTCTTATTAATTGTATTGCCCAACATTCGTTTTAATAAAAATAATGTATCATAAAAGATCATTTTTTATTATATTGAAAGGAGTTGATGATGATGCTTCTTATTTTGCATTTCTTCATATTAAAGATTATTTTAATGTTAATGGTGTGAATAAAATAAGATTCATGGCTTAATATTAAATTCTGTAAATTTGATTTATTAATATTATATTTATAAATTCTTAAATAATTATACTCTTCATAATCCATTAATGAAAATGATGAAACTATTGTGGAAAGTTAACATTGCACTTTACTACTTTTAATTACATAGCAAATAAATATAGATTATTCCAATGATGTTTCATTTTAGTAGGCTCCATATTGTATTCCTTGAAAAATAATGTAAGTACCATCATATATATAATCAAGAATTGTAATATAAAAGTTTAATATTAGTATATTCATGGCACAAGTAATTATCATCCCCTTACACAAAAAATTATAATTCTCAACTCATAAAATAAGAGAATATAATATTAATTAGAAGTTAAGTAATTCCAAAATTGAAAGGAAGTCACAAAATTAATGCTCGAATGGAAACGTTAATTAAGTCAATGAATAAGTGCACAATTATAAACAAAAATTGTATGTTGATTAATTCTAATAAAATCTTATAATTTTAAAGTAGTTGATTTTTTTAGATTTATATATTGTTCAAACTTATAGTATTATTTAATATAAATGTCAATTATTATTCCATGTATTATTCTAAAACATTCTTGATATTTTTTATGAGAAAAATAGAAAGGCTTAAACGACACATTTCTGAAGGAACTAGAAGAGATAGTTGGAAAAAAGATTCATTGTCCGCTTCCATGTCAGCAAATCCAAATTATCACAAGGGTGAATTGCTTATACAGTTGTGAAGCAGTCATATGATCCGTCTTTGATAGGAAAAATTGAACATAAGGATTGCTCATCCAAGGTATTCATTTTGATAACATCGTATTGTGTTGAGGTAACTCCCGACAAAAGGAGAAAGAATATCGGCGATGAAGTGATAATATTGGATGAAGATATTAGTATTGAGTGTCGGATGTCAACCACTAAGTGAATGGTGAAGATTAAAACTGAGGAGGAAGAAGCTTGAAGATTTGATTCAGTTGTGTGTTTTTTCGATATAATTAATTGTTAAACAATGTCTTATTAATTAATAATTCTTGATTAATGGTTAAAGAAGTGTATAGGAATTTGTAATTTTTATTAAGTTGTAATATATTTTTGGGATTAAGTTTTTTATAGTCCTGTAACTTTGCATCGTTTTGAAATTGGTCCCGTATGTTTTGACTTTTCGATTTTGGTCCTGTAAATTTTTTAAATTTTTGAAATTGGTCATTTCACCTGCTATAGCAAGTCATCAATCATATGTAATTATTTTATTTTTTTTTTAATTTTGAAATACCACCTAAACTTTTTTAATCCTAATAATTTTATGTTGGGATTTTTACGTGTTTTGTTAGGCAGAAATGGTAATTTTTTTTGCATATTTTGATTTTATTTTTTTATTTTTTGGTCAGTTTAGACCCAATAAACTGACCTGATTTGCTTTTTCTTTTAATGTACTAATTGTTTTTAAACCCGATCAGAAATCTGGCTAAAATTATTATGATTAAAAAAGTTCAAGTGAAGCTTCGAAGTTAAAGGGAATAACAAAATAATTACATATGTAGCGGTTACCGGTTACCTGCTTGGTAACCTGTTGTAGCAGGTGAAAAGGATCAATTTCAAAAATTTTAGAAACTTCAATTTCAAGAAATTTTAAAACTTACGGGACCAAAATCAAAAAGTCAAAATGTACGGAACCAATTTCAAAACGAAGCAAAGTTACATGACTACAAAAAGTTTAATCCCTATAATTTTTTATTAGATTCAAAATTTGTTAATAAATTTGTCCATCGAAAATTTTGCATTTCTTAATAAATTATATTTGTTAGTTAAATATATAATATCATTTAAATTAAAAAAATTATAAATGTTAAGATTTGAAAATTTTGAAAATATAAGTATATGTAATTTCCAATTTTTCAAGATTAAATTTAAAATATAAAAAAAATAATTTAAAAATAATTAATCAAATTTAAGTAAACCATTTTTTAAGATTTAAATTAAAAAATTAACAATAATAAATAATTAAATACATATATAAAGAATCTATTTAATTTTCCGTGTAATACATGGGTTATGCACTAGTGTAGTTTAAATAAGAAATATTTGTAAGGTGTATTTTTTTAGTGTATAAAGTTATTTTATTTCTATTTTAGAAATTGGTAAAACAAAATAAAGATGTACAATTAAGGAAAACGTGCAATCTAAATTAGGATGGAGGGAGTATAAGTTATTTGCCTAAATACGTTGGTTTAGCAAAGTATAATGTGAACAAATTTCACACAAGGGATTCGTACAATTACATAAAGAGTATAATTTATATTATTAACGGGTATTAGTCGTGATTGATGAAGGATATGATTTATACTACAAAAGTGGTATTACTTGTTGAGAGTGTATGTGCGTGTATTTTCAGAGTGTTGTTGAAAATGTTGTGAAACATGTAAAAACAACATATGGCAGCGGAAGTATAAAAACGCAGTGCAAAGGATTTCATAATTGTGTATAGTCTGTAATACAGACTATACGATTGTCATGGTTAAAACATAACTATAACAAGTAGCGAGATACACAAGAACCTCTTACAAGATCCTAAAAGGTTTAGCGAAAAACCACACACCAAAAAAATCAATCTATTCAATCAAGTAACTAGTGATCTTATTCAACCTAAAACTTGATCTAATATGATAAACACAATACTGATGGGAGAGATTGTATTCCCTCGATCAGTACGAATAGAATAACGACCCTCACACTCTAGGTTGTACTTTCGGTTGTGTCTCGGATGTTACTCTCTAAAGTTTGGAGTAGAGCAAATGGTATTTAACTTTTCCTCAAACTTGAATGTCGACCAATGCAGTGTATTTATAGACACTAGGATCAACTGCATTGTCATATCCACTAGGCTTGGATAGCCTTGAACATCTCCTCCACTATCTCCATGATTTTGGTGTAACCACCCATGATCTTTCTATTCTCACTCCACCACAGTGCAACCGCTTGACAATATCCGAATTTATCTTCAACCTGCAATGTAGGAAACATAGACAAACGCATCTATTAAAACGGAGTCAGTGCTAGGAGAAAGGGAAAATTTATGATGTTGTGCAGAATATTGTCCAACATATGGAACAACATCCGTGCAACATCAACAAACTCCCCCAATTTGGCATTTCTACTACAACACGCATGATGTTAAAAACAACATCTGAACTTGTGTCAGGAAAGAAACAAATAATAGTCATACAGAGGACAACTATTATTCAACCAAATCATAATTTAAAAACAAACAGACAACCACAGTAGTGTACTTAGGCCAACAAAGTATTCAACATAAAGTAAATGACAAAAACATAAACCTATCATCTAGTTGTCCATTAACAGAGTTCATAAAATAAAGAGTAGTAAATAAAATATTACAACACAGAAAGAAATTTTTATAGCGAAATATAGGGAAAGACTGGACCATTGGAATGGTTGCATCACCATAATCTGCAAATGCTCCCACATACTTCAAAAACTCCCCCTGTTTTGAACCTATTCACCAGGTATCAGCTCCATATAGCTGATCAATAATAGCAACACTCTCTGGAGACATACTCTCCCTGTTAGGAGTCTTCTTCAGCTCATCATCAGTGTCATCAGGGGTATCATCATCAACAACTACATTGTCAACTGGTTCAGCTTCACCAGGTACCATTTGTTCAGCAGCAGCATTAACTTCAAGTGCTTCCTCTACAACTTCCTTTACATCATCATCAACAGCATCTTAGACAACATCATCAACCTCTCTGTCATCAGTAGCATTCTGGTCATCTTGTGCAGCAGCACCATCTACATCATCAGCATCATCTTCAACATTATCAGCAACATCTGGTTAATCATCCTTCTCTCCTGCATGGCCAGATGGACCAACTCCATCATCACCACCATCATTGTCACCATCATCAGGTGATCCTCCCCTTATTGGAGTAGAAAGCAGGCTTCTCCAAAAGGTTTGTTGTTTAACCAGAGTATGTATACTGTGTTGGATGGATTGAATTTGATCAGTAATGGAAGAATTTGAAAAAGTGACACTAGGGATACCAGCTTGTCTTTTGACTGTGTAGGGAATGTTGCCAACAGAATGACAACATTTTCAGTTTGTTGTGCAGGATCTTTCAATGGTAGATCAACTGTGCGGTTTTTAGCCTTCAGGACATGAGATATTCCAAAACTTGGAACAAAGCCACTGATCCTCTCACCTCTGGGTCTCTCAAACTCCGGTTTATCCAAGAATTGACAAATCAGACTTGGATATGGAAGAATACTTCCATCAGAGTGCTTACCAGCAAAGGACACCACATTGTTAAATATAATTTGACCCATTGTTGGGAAATTTAGAGTTTTGATGAAAGTTCCAAAACACATGTAATAGGACCAGTCAGACCTGTTAGCTTACTGATGTTTTAATACCAGTTATAAGATGACCAGTTGATAATTATTATATAGAACAACTGATGTATAAGACAAAACCCAAAGTTAGGTTAAGTTTGTTTAGCAAGATTTCAGACAAGGGTGTCTAGTTCTGATTTCTGGGATCGGTTGAGTGAGAGCTCTATAAATATCTGTTGGTGTAATGTGTTGGACTAACACAATAATCTAAGTCCAGTTGGTTAAGTTGGTGCCCCTTGTGATAGGGAAGAGTGGACGTAGGACTGGTTGTCCGAACCACTATAAATCTTGTGTGCATTTACCTGATTGATTAACTGCTTCACACTATTGCACACAACTTGTTGGGATATTTTAGTTTTGATGAATTATGCCAAAACATTATCAACTTGTGTTATTCAAGCTAATTTAAAGATAATAAGTTGAGGGGGAACGAAAGAACAAGTTGAGGGGAAACTCACGAAATCAGAAGAAGATGATCGAGATTAGACGAGGTCAGAGATTTAGACCGATCGAGATCGGATAAAGCTAGATGAGTTCGAAAGTTAATCGATGAGTCAGGCAAATCAAATGTGAAGAAAAGCTAAAGCCAACAAATCAGAAGAGAAGGTTGCAAATCAGAAGATGAGCAGATGAGACTGATCAAGATCAGACGTGATCGAGATCAGATATGATAACCTGATATGCTAACTCGATGTAATCGACCGGACGTTATCCCGAGATGTTGAATCGAAGATGGTTGATCCGATCACGAGTCGACGACGCAAGAAGAAATCGATAGCTCGAAGCCAAGTGACCTAAGGGTCAAGAAGTAAAAGTGACTCGAGGGTCGATGTCTCAATTCAGAAGAGCTAAACTCAAGAAGTTCTCGAGTGTCAAGATGCTCGACGTATAAGGTCCGGCCAAGAGAAGTCATTAATCAAGAAATCAAGACTTAGTAAGTTTCAAGAAATCGAAGACTCAAGAAGTTTCAAGAAATCAAGACTCAGAGAAAATCAAGACTCAATAAGTAATCAAGACTCAAGATGTCATCGAAGACACTGAGACTCAGAGAAACCTGGAGACTCAGAGAAACCTGAAGACTCAGAAGAAACTGAAGAATATAGCCATTAGAATTCAATTGACGTGGACCAATGAGAGGAAGACAACCGACTAAAAAAAAGTCATAGAACTTCTGAGAATAGTATGGATTTGAATATGATTCTCTCCAACGGTAACATTCAAATCCACACTATAAATACAAGATCTTCCATCAAATTAAGTGTGGAGAATGTGGAAAAAGATGCTACAGAGCCAAGAGCCATATACTCAAGGCATTCCCACCATAGAACACAAGTCTGTAGATATACAAATATATTCAAGAGTGTTCTAAAACTGAATCTAAGCAACCCACGATATATCCTAAGCTTAGAGAGATTTTCCCAACCTTAGCATTGAGGCTAAACAAATGTAAGGGAAAATCTCAACCTAGTTGGAGACATCAACCAAACCCAAACCCTATTGTTATGTAGTTTGTGTGAAGTTGTAAAGAGTTAGTAAGCTGCAGTGATTCAGCCAGAAAACTCAAGGTAGAAGAAGTGAGTAAGCTACAGTGAGTTAGCCTGAAATCTTGTAGGCGATCCCGTGCAGGGTGATAAGTCCCGAGGCGAACCCAAGAGGGTGATAAGTCCAGTTTGAGTGAGAGCTCGTTAAATATCTAGAGGCGAGCCCGAGAGGGTGATAAGTTCAGTTTGAAGGAATTTCCCTAGGAACAGGGAGAGTGGATGTAGGAGCTTGAGTCTCCGAACCACTATACTTTGTTGTGTTCTTTATTGCTTTACGTTCTTATCTTGTCATATGCATTCGTTTATAAGCAAAACACAACACATGGACTTAAAACACAAAATTTTAGAATCACACTGCCCTCACCCCTGTTTTTATATGCATTTCATGATTTTTCCGCATTTCATGGGTTTTTCACCGGGACAAACACAACTTAATTAAATCTGCATACATATTCTGAGTTAGGATCAGCGAGCACCAAGCTACTGATCTGATCGGATTGACTCCATAGTCATCTGATTGAAAACAGCTTCGGAATCTGATTTGTTATAAACTGGTTTTTTCACACGGGTATAAACTAGCTTCTGCACAATCAGTTAAATTGATAGATACCGAACTGATCTGCCCTCAGGCGATCAGTAAGTTGGATATCAGTCCAAACTAATTCACTTTCACTCTGATCAGGCAAACTGCAATCACAGCTGATCTGCACGAAAAAGTTTTCATAAGTTTATTCACCCCTCCCCTCTAGACTTCTGCCCTCACGAAATCCGTTCGGGACCTACACTCATATTAAACTTGTTCAGATGTACAATCTTGTACAACAGGAATGCTTGTTCCTTTGTCAGCACAGTGGAGTTCTTGGAAGGCAACCAGTTAGAAACTAGCAGCTTATGCATCACAAAGTATACGGAGGTCAGTTTAGCAGCAGAAAATTGCAAAGTCCTTTCAGGATACTTAGTACCAGTAATGACAGACATTACTTCCCCAATTTCTAATTCACCAGCATCATCCTCCATTTGTCTAGTCCTCCGGAAGATATTAATGAGCCTAAGGGTAATGGTAACAACATTGTATCTGAATCTAACTTTTCCATAGTTAGATGACTGCCTATTTCCACAACTTCTTTTCAGATTTGCATAAAATTCAGCTACCCAACCAACAAAGTAAGGTTTTGCATATTGAAGAGCATGCAACAGAGATCTGCTTTCTAAAAATCCTATCAGATTGTTTGCTTCAAAATCAGGCATTTTTATGATCCTTTTATCAACAATAAATCTCTTAAGCATGGTTTTAACAACAACAGACTTTCTATTATGCTCAACCTTATCATCAGGGTCAGAGTCAAATATAAGTACCTCATCAGAACATAAGAGTGATTATCTCTAGAATCGGCTTCATCATCATCTTTCACTGTCTCATCTTCTTCAACATCATCCTCTTCTTTAGGATCCTCTTCTTCCTATGCTTCATAATCATCTTTTTCCTGAGAATCTCCTGCTTGAGGATCATCTTCTTTCTCTGAATCAGATGATTCAGCAACATCTGCAGCAGCATTCACATGAGGATAATTTCTCCTTTTGGTTCTCCTTTCCTTCTTAGCCATTAGCTCTTCCATTGTCAGGTCATCATCAGAGTCTTTTGGTTCAGCAACAGGGACTTCTGGAATCTCCATTTCCTCATCTGAATCCTCTACAGTGATAGGATCATCAGCACCACCTTCAGTCATCTTAGGACATTTCCCAGTGTAGTCCATCATCTTTCCAAGGTTCCTCTGTGTGACTCTCATCTTTCCCCATTTTCCACCTCTTTTAGGGGCTAACTGTTTCTTTCTCAGTCGGATGTTCTTGAGTTTCTCCCTAATTCCTTCTGAATCGGATGAATCACCATCATGAATCTCAGCATCGGCGGGTTGAGTGGTATTTTCAGCGGGTTTAGGAGCAGTTTTATAAGGGATTTCTGTGGCTAAGAGTTTTGCAGAGAGATCAACATAATCAGACACATTGACCAGTCTGGAACCAACATAGACATCGGGCAAAACTATCAGGTTTAGTTCGACCGCTTGTTTAACAAGAAGATCAACAAAGGATTTAGGAGAAGAATCGAGAATATGTAGTGCAGGAGGGTTATGAATAGATGAAGACGATGATCCACCAATATTTGTGGAATCATAATCTGGGTTTTGAGTGGCCATTTTTGCGAGCAAGTTCAAAGGGTTCGAGTTTTCTAGAGAAGAAAGGTGTGAATGAGGGTTTTCTTGAGAAGGGTTTGCGTGTGAGTGAGAATGAACAGGAGAAGGAGCCGAAAGGTTTTGTTTATCAGTCATCTCACCACCTGAACATCCAATCAAATAATACATCAGCATTAAAATAATGTTATATGAAATATAGGAGGGAAAAGTAAAGCATATGACCAAAATTAATGAAATAACACAAATAAAAATCAAACAAACCTTGAATCCTATGCTCAACAACAATGTTTTCAGCTTTGAGTATCAATCAACACAAATAATTCGACCTTAAGTAGAAATTAAAGCTAGGAGGTCATTACACAAACCCACAAAAACCGAATAATGAGTGGAGTAAGGTAACCACCCACTATGTTGAAGTTATGTGATCGTGTGATGTGTAAGAGACCGCCAAAAATATTTTCAAAACCAAGAACCATATCCAAAATTAAATAGACACAAAAATAGTTCAAATAACTCGTTCAATCCACAAAATCGACTTATCAAGAACATTAAACAAATCATGTATTATACATAAAGTTTGAATCACTTAAGGTTTCACAAAATGTCGACACACATATATCTCAACACTCAATTTTGCATGAAATTCATCATCAAAGTGTTGCATATTTTGAATTTTTCTTTTAAACACATGTTCACATTGATCCATCTTTTCAAGAGAGTGCATCGTACTAGCGAGCTCCGTGCCCCATAGTTACCCAATAGATTGTGAACAAACATGGATGTATATTTAATCACCTTTTGAAAAGAGAACATCGTAGTAGCGAGCTTCGTGTCCCATAGTTACTCAGTGATTACACATCTAAGTTGTGCTTTATTTTTAATGCATTTAAGAGATATATGTCCAGGACTCTGTATCTAAACCATGATTCAAACAATAAGATCAAAATATTATC
The DNA here is from genome assembly GCA_037126765.1 of Stenogyne calaminthoides. NCBI lineage: Eukaryota > Viridiplantae > Streptophyta > Magnoliopsida > Lamiales > Lamiaceae > Stenogyne > Stenogyne calaminthoides. Next base: position 24,601,719 of record JBBCBC010000019.1, read on the forward strand.
ATTTAAAGTTCAAAATAAGCAAATACAACATACAAACTCATTATCAGAACCACAATGTTGGAAACATTTGTCACAACATCTCGTGTTTATTTTCAAATATAGCAAAGACCAAGAGATTTTCTAAGTGAAGAAAACCTCTCATTATCAAGGGCTTTTGTGAAAATATCAGCAAGTTGTTTTTCAGTAGAAATCTACTCTAACTTCACAACTTCTTTCTCTACAAGATCTCTTATAAAGTGATGTCTTATACTTATATGCTTAGTCAAAGAATGTTGCACAGGATTCTTGGAAATATTGATAGCACTAGTATTACCATAATAAACAATCAAAATGTCACTTTCCAACCCATAATCATCAAACATATTTTTAAGCCATAGCAGTTGAGTGCAGCAACTTCCAGCAGCAACATATTCAGACTCAGCGGTTGATTGTGAAACACAATTCTGTTTCTTACTATGCCAGGAGATAATGTTGTTTCCCATGTAGAAACACCTCCACTAGTACTTTTTCTATCATCACAATCACCTGCCCAATCTGCATCACTATAACCAACTAAAGAGCAATTAGTATCTTTTGAGTACCAAATACCTAGATCACATGTTCCAGCCACATATCTTATAATTCTTTTCACAGAATTAAGATGTGATTCCTTAGGATTAGATTGATATCTAGCACAAAGACAGACATTGTTAGTGCTAGTGTCCTAGAGACAATCCATTGTAAGGACATAATACACAGATAATATTTAGTGTTGGTTTAATATTATTGTTTATTTAATATTAAATGTATGGCATTACACTTATTAGAATATTATGTTTGATTATTTGCATTTGTTCTTATTTGTGTTCCCTTGAGTCACTGTTGTCATTGAGTGTGTGAGAACTCAGATGACCTAAGCATGATTCTCAAATAGCCCCAATCGAGGATCATCAAGAATGGGATATTGATAATGCAATGGAGATTGGTGTGTGATCTGCATCATACTCTTAGAGAGTGTAGTAAGATCTCACTTACTACGAGATACTAGGTATCTCATGATGGATACACAAATACCTTAGAGGGTATTGGTATACCCATCCGAGAAACTGTTTGGTGTAGTTTTACTAGATGTGTCTACGGGTGTCCCGGTTAGTGGGAGCGATGCGATACTCCTTTGACTTGAGGTCAATACGCACGACATGTGCGGAGTGATGAACTTTGATCATGACCGACGCTTGCACCCTTTCATGGGTAGATATGACTTGGATTGGGTTCATCACGAAGTACATGTGTGTGGTAGTTGAGCCAAGAATATGATTCATTCCTCAAAGTGGATTTAGAGAGAATACTCACCTTCTCATCATAGTTGGATCAAAGTCATTGGCAAATGCACGTCACCTTGGACTTTGTGGTCAAGTGTGACACGAGTGATCAATTATTGATTAGAGATAAAATGATTTTGTTATTTGAATAGACACTTCATCATGTTCAAGACTAATCGAGTATTCGTGAATAAAAGGAGGAAATCGTAACATACCTCATATATTGAGAGTGTCTGATTTATTATCTAGGGTTCAATTAAGACCGTTAGTTTGACTAATCGCTCGATGTATGAGGGTCTATGGGTCACACAACAAGTAGTTCCCTTCAGATTATAGTTGGTTGATTAAATGTTAAATTAGATTTAATATTTACTTTATGGAGAATTAATTAATAATGGTTTAATTTGGAATTAATTATTATTAATATTTAATTAAATTAGATTTAATTAAATAGGAATTCCCAATAATAATATATGGAATATTGTTATAGGATTTAATATATATGGAAACAAATCGTAGAGATTTGACATATATGAGAATTAAATTCGTAGAGATTTTATATGTGGGAAATATATCTAAGATTAGGGATTTATTTAAATAAAGATTAGGGATTTTATTTCCCAATCAGGTTAGCTTGAGACTTAAGCTGGGTCTCTCCTATATATATGAGCTCTTGGAAATTCATAATACAGTTGTTCATATTTTCTCCATAAAATCTACAGTTAGAATTTTCCTAGCAAATTCGTCTCGGGATTCAACGCTGGCAAATCTGTGCAAGTTTGTGAACGGGGATTACGTGGATATCATATTTGAGAAATCTTCTCTTGAATTACTATAATATTTCTTGTTATGTTTATTCGTAATCGTTTATGCAATTATATGTTCGTTGTTGGTGAACTGTTTAATTCCGCTGCGCATGTATTACGTGTTTACGTGCCTCTATATTCCAACAGTGGTATCAGAGCTCCAGGCTCTTGTTTTAATTGCATATTGTATTGGTTTTAAATTAAATATTTTTTAATTAAAATCGGGGTACGACTGTTTATTTAACAAAAACCGCAACCCTTTGTTTTTTTTTGTTAATTGGGTCGTCTTCCTCGTGAATCAAGGGTTTTTTGGGAAAACCTCCTTTTCACTTCTCCATGTTCCAGTCCGCGCCGCCCGGCGGTTGTGAGCGAACACGACGTCACTTGAGTCGGCGGCTTCACGCCGTGACCCGCAACGCTGGTGCGAGCCAACTTCGCCGCATGCAACGGCGATTTCAAACCGTGGTGGCGTGACTCGTATCGCCTTGATATGCAGCGCCTCTGCCTGGTTCACCTCGATTCATGGACCCCCGCTCTTGTTCCAAAAGAATCGTGAAGGCCATTGCAGATTCGACTCGATCCATGGCGGAACGTCACTGATTCACCTCATTCAGGCGGCATCATTTGGGTCTGATAAGATTCGAGGCGGCGCACCATGTTTCGACCCGATTCGTGGTGATGCGCCGCCATTTCATATCGCCTCATACTGTTTCAATACTTGCCTAAAGGGCGCGCGATGTATCGTTTGCAGCAGCGAGTCACCCTCACGGGCCTAGCAGTGGCGGTGACTCGCGCGCATTCGTCATGCCGATGGACTGTATCTGTTTGGATTTGTTGAACATACCTGTTGTTGCCTATGATTTCGATTGAGTATAACCGCTTGAGTTTAATCGTGTCTTCAAAGTTATTTGGAATAGTGTTGATGAACAGTGATGATTAATTGTAATTTGTACTGGTTGTCCGATTAAAAAACGGTTTTGGAAACCGGGTAATGATGAGGGAAAGGGTTGTGCCGAAATTAGATTTTGGACAAGTCCTTCCGTGCAAATTTTGAAATTTGCACATGAGCCCTTTTGGCAAATAAAAATTAAAATCTATTTTTGAAAATTAATAAGGATTAATTTTGAAATTGAATTATGGTTAGACGTAGATAATTAATTGGATTAATTATCATTTTAATAATTTTAAAATAAAATTAAAAATTAGATTTTAAAATTTATTTTTAAAAGGATTATTAAATCCCACTTGGTTAATTGTTTATTTGATAAATTTATTAACGCATTTTAGACTGCGTTTATAAACTGTTTTGGGTAGGCGGCGCCCAAATAATTGTCGGACCGTATTAAATTCTTGGGTAGACGGCGCCCAAATATTTGTTAGTCCGTATATGTCATGTTTGGGTAGGCGGCGCCCGTAATTGCTCAAATGTGATTTAGATGTCATGATGGATCTCGAGTAAGCAATTAATACCCCACCTTTAAAACGTTCCTCACTTAAATATGGTTTTCACTTTGTAGCAAAAAAGGCAAAGCCCTCGCCCCCAGGGCCCCCACCCCCTGGCCCGACAGGAATGGTGGAGGTGGTAAATCATGGTGACTCAGCGGCCCATTAGGTGGGAGAACCAAAAAATATAGTTTTCTCATTAATTTGATAAGATGTCTTCCATCAAAATTAAAAATAAACCTGAGATTTCGTTCCAATGAGTACATAAAGACCCTCATCTTTTGCTCGGATCTACATCTAACAGGACTTTTAAAGGGATATGTAATGTTGTCGTTTGATGATTGTAAACTAACTTAATTTTATTTCGATAGCCCTCGTGGGGAACAAAAGTTAAGGGACATCAGTCGAACTAGGTTCGACAAACTAGGAATTGCAATTTTGCAATTGGTTTGGTGACCTACCAGTTATGCTATTATAATGATCAGCCCTCGCTAGGATTATGGTAGTAGTAATGTGGATCCTAGTCCATTATAATTTATATTTGATATAAATTCGTACTTTTTCGATGAGGTCATTAAGTATGTGAAAATAATGGAGACAAAATAAACACAAAAGAAAGGTCATGTTTATTTTGATTGCTGAATAGTGATCATAGGAATTATGCGTTTTAATTCCCATTTTATTTTATTTCTCTAGGATTGTTGAAATGAATAACTTGTCATTGAGAAGCGTTTTGGAAACGAACAAATTGGCTGGGCCAAATTTTCTCGACTGGCACCGAAATGTTCGTTTGGTGCTCAGGCAAGAAAAGATTGAGTATGTGTTGGACATGTCAATCCCTGCTACCCCGGAGACTAGTACTGAATAAGCTGAGGCGTTTGACACCGCAACTCAGAAGAAGCATCAAGAGGATGCTTCCCAGGCTCAGTGTGTTATGCTACTCGGGATGACTCCCGAATTACAAAGGCAGCATGAGAAGATGCTTCCCTTCGAGATGATCAAGCATATGAAGGATCTCTTTGATTCTGAATCTCATTCCGAGATTTATGAAGTGATGAGAGATCTGTTTAGATGCCGATTGTTTGAGGAAGGGTGTGTTGAAGATGATTGGGCTAATCAAGAAACTTGGTCATCTGGACATTGAGCTCAAGACCAATGTTGTTGTTTATACCATTCTTCAGTCACTTTCCAATTCATATTCGAGTTTCATAGTAAACTTTAATATGAATAAGATGGAATCGACTATGCCCGAGCTGCATAACATGCTAAAGACCTTTGAGTCTTCCACTGCTAAGGAAAAGCCCGTGCTCATGGTGAGTGCCTCTACTTCTTCTGCTCCGAAAGGAAAGAAGAAGCAAAGGGGCAAGGTAAAGAAAGGCTCCAAGCCTATCTTCCTTAAGCCCAAAGGTGGAATTCAATAGAGGGAAAGGGTGGACAAGGATGTATGCCTCCACTGCAAGCAGAAGAGGCATTGGAAGAAAAGGATCGCAAAGGTTCTAGCAGAAATAAACGAAGACACAAGGTGTCTCAACCCCCCATCGAACAGTATGTTTGTTATTGAGATAAACATGTCCACAAATGATACTAACTGCTAGGTATTAGATTCCAGTTGTGGCTCAAACATTTGTACAAATGTGCAGGGTCTCAAGGACAGCAGGGCAGTTAGGCCGGGTGAAGTCGCTTTACACGTTAGGAATGGAGCAAGAGTTGCTGCTGAGCGTGTTGGCGTTTACGTTTTAGATTTACCCTTTGATTTTAGACTTGAACTGAAAAATTGTTATTTTGTTCCTTCTATTACCTGCAACATTATTTCTATTCCGATGTTGGATATTGAAGGTTTTTCCTTCCATTTTGCAAATAATAATTGTTATTTTTCACTTAATGGTGATGTGTATGGAAATGCTCATTTATCTAATGGTTTATATTTATTGCATTGTGGACATAATATTCTTAATATAAAAAATAAAAGACTCAAACTTAGTAATCATGAAAATCCGACTTACTTGTGGCACTATAGACTTGGTCATGAAAATGAGAAAAGAATCGCAAGGTTAAGAAAATTGGACTACTTAGCCCCATTCGACTTTGAGTCTTATGGAAACTGCGAATCTTGTCTTAAGCGCAAAATGATCAACAAACTCTTTTCTGGGAAAGGGGTTCATGCCAAAGAAGTTCTAGAGTTGATCCACAGTGATGTTTGTGGACCATTGCCCACTCTAGCTAGGGGTCACTTCTGCTACTTCATAACTTTTACTGATGATTTCTCTAGGTTCGAGTATGTGTATCTGATGAAACACAAATCCAAATCTTTTGAGAAGTTCAAAGAGTATAAAGCTGAGGTAGAGAATATGATTACATCCAAATCAGTTGAGCATACGCCATACGATCTATGGCATGGCAAGAAGTCAAATTTCTCTCACATGAGAACGTGGGGTTGCCCCGCGTTTGTGAAGAAAATGCTCACTAATAAGTTGGAATCAAAAGGTGAAAAGGGTTACTTTGTGGGATATCCTAAGGAAACTAGAGGATATTATTTCTATCTCCCTGAGAAACAAACAGTGATTGTTTCCAGGCAGACCAAATTCCTTGAAGAAGACTACGTCTTCAAGGAACAAGGTCGTAAGACGATGGAACTTGAAGAAATTCAAGAACCACAAATTAACAAGGAGACTGATGTCTTGTCAAAGCAACATGACAAAGAATCATTAGGAGCATTTAGCAGCTCACACGGTGGAAGTTTATCACTAAGTGAACCTCTTTCAGCTAGTGGGAGCGTAATTGGAGTTGCATTGCCCGAGCAACGAACTCCAAGTGAACTGAATGAGAACACCATAGTTCAAACTCCCGCTCAAGAGGCATCCGGAAGTGCTCAAGGAGCATCCGGAAGTGTCGCTGTTGAGGCCTCCCAGGCCAACGATGAAATCGCTGGACCACAAAATTTTCACGATCAGAATGTGCAGCCTGAACAACCACAACTCCGTAAGTCCACTAGAGTTCGTAATCCACCCACTAGATATTATGGCTTCCTCGTGGAGGAGCATGATGACGTCTAAATCCGGGATAAAGATGAACTTAGAACTTACACTGAGGCAACATTAGATGTTGACTCAAAGAAGTGGCATGAAGCCATGAAATCCGAGATGGACTCGATATACACCAATCAAGTCTGGGACTTGGTTGAGTTGCCAAAAGGGGTTAGACCCATAGGTTGCAAATAGGTCTTCAAGCGTGAGACTGATGCAAGTGAAAAAGTACAAACCTACAAGGCTAGGTTGGTGGCGAAAGGTTATAGTCAAAGCGAAGGCATTGACTATGAAGAGACTTCCTCACCAGTTGCTAAGATCAAGTCCATTCGAATTTTACTTGCAATATCAGCACATCTAGATTATGAGATTTGGCAGATGGACGTCAAAACAGATTTCCTCAATGACAACATTGATAAGGAAGTGTTTATGACTCAACCTGAAGGTTTTGTATCAAAGTCAAGATCTAATCTTGTGTGCAAACTTAAACTATTCATTTATGGATTGAAGCAAGCTTCTAGGAGTTGGAATATTTGATTTGATGAGGCTGTCAAATCATTTGACTTCATCAGAAATTCGAAAGATTTGTGCGTCTATCGGAAGTGCAATGAGAAGAATATTGTCTTCATAGTTGTGTATGTCGACGACATACTCATTATGGGAAACAATATCCCACTCATGCAGTCCGTGAAAGAATGGTTGTCAAAGACCTTCATGATGAAGGATCTTGGTGAAACCTGCTACATCTTAGGGATCAAGATCCATAGGGATAGATCCAAGAGGATGTTGGGGCTGTAACAGTCCACCTATGTAGACAAGGTGTTGAAGCGATTTGCAATGGAGAACTCTAAAATAGGTTCTCTGTCGGCATGTCATGGGATAAAGTTGTCTAAGAAGGATTTTCCTGCTACAGACGCTGATATACAGCTCATGAAGGATATACCATATGCATCTGCAATTGGATCCATCATGTACGCCATAACTTGCATTAGGCTATATGTGGTCTTCGCTGTCAGCACCACTGGTAGATACCAAAAGAATTCGGGTGAACCTCACTAGATTGCTATCAAGAACATTCTTAAGTACCTCAGTCGTACTAAAGATTGCTTTCTGGTTTACGGAGGACAGTCAGAGCTGGTTGCCACCGGCTATGCTGACGCAAGTTTCCAATCTGACTGTGATGATTACAGATCTCAGTCAGGCTATGTGTTCACTCTCAATGGTGGGGCGGTTAGTTGGAATAGTTCCAAACAAGAGACTACCGCAGATTCAACAACCGAAGCTGAGTACATTGCTGAGGCGGAAGCTGCCAAAGAAGTTGTCTGGATAAAACAATTCTTAAGTGAACTAAGGGTAGTTCTGAGTGCCAGCAGTCCAATAAAGTTATATTGTGACAACACTGGTGCGGTTGCGAAAGCTAAGGAACCGAGATCCAATAACAGAAATAAGCATGTACCGAGGGGTTATCACTTAATACGAGAGATAATCGCTAGAGGAGAGATAGAGTTAGAACGTGTCCCCACGGAGCATAATTTGGCTGATCCTTTCACCAAGGCTTTGAGTGCACGTGTACACACTAGACATTTTAATGGTCTAGGGGTTAGACATGTAGGTGATTGACTCTAGTTCAAGTGGGAGATTATTAGTGTTAGTGTCCTAGAGACAATCCATTGTAAGGACATAATACTCAGATAATATTCAGTGTGGGTTTAATATTATTATTTATTTAATATTAAATGTATGGCATTACACTTATTAGAATATTAGCATTTGTTCTTATCTATGTTCCCTTGAGTCACTACAGTCATTGAGTGTGTGAGAACTCAGATGACCTAAGCATGATTCTCAAATAGCCCCAATCGAGGATCATCAAGAATGGGATATTGATGATGAAATGGAGATTGGTTTGTGATCTGCATCATACTCTTAGAGAGTGTAGTAAGATCTAACTTACTACGAGATACTACATATCTCATGATGGATGCACAAATACCTTAGAGGGTATTGGTATACCCATCCGAGAAACCGTTTGATGTAGTTCCACTATATGTGTCTTCGGGTGTCTCGGTTAGTGGGAGCGATGTGATACTCCTTTGACTTGAGGTCAATACGCACGACATGTGTGGAGTGATGAACTTTGACCATAACCGACACTTGCACCCTTCCATGGGTAGATATGGCTTGGATTGAGTTCATCACGAAGTGCATGTGCGTGGTAGTTGGGCCAAGAATAGGATTCATTCCTCAAAATGGATTTAGAGAGAATACTCACCTTCTCATCGTAGTTGGATCAAAGTCATTGGCCAATGCACGTCAACTTGGACTTTGTGGCCAAGTGTGACACGAGTGATCAATTATTAATTAGAGATAAAGTGATTTTTTTATTTGAATAGACACTTCATCATGTTCAAGACTAATCGAGTATTCGTGAATGAAAGGAGGAAATCGTAATAGTCCATGTTTCAGTTACAAGTAGTTGCACGTTTCTCGCAACGTACCTCATATATTGAGAATGTCTAATTTATTGTCTATGGTTCAATTAAGACCGTTAGTTTGACTAATCGCTCGATATATGAGGGTCTATGGGTCACACAACAAGTAGTTCCCTTTTACGGATTATAGTTGGTTGATTAAATGTTAAATTAGATTTAATATTTAATTTATGGAGAATTGATTTAGAATTAATTATTATTAATGTTTAATTAAATTAGATTTAATTAAATAGGAATTTCCAATAATAATATATGGAATATTTTTATAGGATTTAATATATATGGAAACAAATCGTAGAGATTTGACATATATGAGAATTAAATCCGTAGAGATTTTATATGTGGGAAATAAATCTAAGAGATTTATTTATATAAAGATTAGAGATTTTATTTCCCAATCAGGTTAGCTTGAGATTTAAGCTGGGTCTCTCCTATATATTTGAGCTCTTGGGAATTCATAAGACTGTTGTTCATATTTTCTTCATAAAATCTAGAGTTACAATTTTCCTAGCAAATTTGTCTCGGGATTCAATGTTGGCAAATCTGTGCAAGTTTGTGAATGGGGTTTACATGGATACCATAGTTGAGAAATCTGCTCTTGAATTACTGTAAGATTTCTTGTTATATTTATTCATAATTGTTTATGCAATTATATGTTCGTTGTTGGTGAACTGTTTAATTTCGCTACGCATGTATTAGTTGTTTACGTGCCTCTATATTCCAACAGACACTATATATAATATCAGGCCTACTAGAAGTTAAGTACAAAAGACTTCCAATCATTGATCTATACGGAGTAGGATCAACATCTTTTCCAATCAAGTCTTTACTCAACTTTTGAGTTGAACCCATAGGGGTTTTCATAGTTTTAGCACTTTCAAGACCAAACCTTTTCACCAAATTCTTAGCATATTTGTTTTGAGAAAAGAAAATATCATCTTTCATTTGTTTGATTTGAAGACCTAAAAAGAAATTCAGTTCTCCAACCACGGATATTTCAAATGTCACCTCTCAAAAATCCAAATTCAAGTAAGAAAACAGTAAGTCTACCATACCAAGCTCTAGGTGCTTGTTTAAGACCATACAAAGCTTTCTTTAACTTGTAAACATGATTAAGAAATTCTATACTCTCAAAACCTTTAGGTTGTTCAACATAAGCTTCATCAGTCAAAATTCCATTCAAGAATGTAGTTTTAACATTCATTTGGTCAAGTTAATGTTAATGAAACATGCAATAGCAATAAGTAATCTAATAGATTATATTCTAGCAACAGGAGCAAATGTTTCATCATAATCTATTCCTTCAATATGAGTATAACCTTGAGCAACCAATCTAGCCTTATTTCTCACAATATTACTAGATTCATCAGTTTTATTCTTGAAAATCCACTTTGTTCCTATGACATTAATATCAGAATTAGGCATAGGTACAAGTGTTCAAACATCATTTCTTTCAAACTGATTAAGCTCTTCATGCATAACATTTATCTAGTTTTCATCATTAAGAGCTTCTTTCACATTCTTAGGCTCAATTGCAGTATGATAACACTCAAAAGTTATCTGATTGCATATGGATAACATGCAAACTGATCTTACAAAGTTATTGATGTGAATGATCTGATATGATGGATGACTTTTCATTATCTTTGTTGATGGAACCAAATGTTTTATATACTGTGAATCTTGTGAAAGATTTTCTGTATCTGAACTTTTGGGTAATGTTGCATCAGATGTTGAAGGAACATTTTGATCAATATCCTTACTATCTTCAGTGTCATCAGTATCTTTGGATACTTCTATCAAATTTGATATATTATCTTCAACACTTTTACCTGCAAGACTTGCAAGTTCATCAAATACCACATTAACAGATTCTTGCATTGTATCAGTTCTCAAGTTATAGATTCTATATGCCTTGTTATTCTTAGAATATCCTAAGAAAAATCTTTTATCACTCTTAGAATCAAACTTGTGCAACTGATCTCTATCATTCAAAATGTAACAAACACAACCAAACACATGAAAGTATTTCAAATTTGGTTTCTTGTTATTCAGAATCCCATAGGGAGTACAATTACTACCAGAACAAATATAGATTTTATTCACAATGTGACAAGCAGTATTCAAAGCTTCTGCCCAGAATTTCTTAGACAAACTTTTTGAGGTTAGCATAAACTCTTGTCATTTCTTGCAAAGTTCTATTCTTTCTTTCAGCAATCCCATTTTGTTTAGGAGTTTTAGGTGAAGAAAACTCTTTCAAAATACCTTTCTTTTCACAAAAATTAGTAAACAAATTATTTTCAAATTCTCTTCCATGATCAGATCTTATCCTACTGATCTTTAAACATAAAACAATTTTAAATCTTTTGTAAAGAATTTTGAACTCAGAAAAGGTATCGGAATTTTCTTTTAGAAAAATAACCCAAGTATATCTAGAAAAATCATCTACAAGAACATATGAATACCTCTTTCCACCTAAGCTTTTTATTTCTATAGGACCCATTAGATCCATATGAATCAACTCACAACACATGTTTGTTGTACATGCTAACAACATTTAATGTGTTGTTCTTACTTGCTTACCTTTCTAGCATGGTCCACAGATTTTTCCTTTTTTCAAAGTTAAGTCAGGTAAACCAACAGCTGCACCTAGTCTATGCAATTTATGTATACTTCTGTAATTAGCATGACCAAGTTTTTGATGCCATAGAATGATGTCATTTGCTTTAACACTTTTACAAGTATGGTTTGAACCAATCAAATAGCAATTATCAGCAGATCTTTCACCAGTCATTAAGCAAACATCATTTTTGTCAAGTACATAGCATGAATTTTTACCAAATTTCACATGTAAATCATCATCACATAACTGACTAATACTAATCAGAATAGCAAGTAAACCTTTTACATGTAATACATTTGTCAACTTTGGAAAACCAGGAACATTTAAGGTTCCTTTATCAACAACTTTACCTTTTGAACCACCACCATAGGTAACATGACCACCATCACAAGATGTATAATTAGACAAATGATCTACTTGACCAGTCATGTGTCTAGAACAGCCACTATCAAAGTACCAAGATCTAGGAACACATGCTTTCAAAGATGTATATACAACATTACATGACATGTTCTTATGAATCCACTTTTTAGTGTTGTTAACCTGTTTTATAGGGTGTTCAATTTTATTAGGTAAAATAATTTCAGTTTTTAAATCTCTTCTTAACTTAGAACAGTATGGACGAATGTGACCTACTCCAGCATAATAAAAACAGACATACTCTTCAAATAATCCAGCAGATTTCTTTTGTTTAAGATTCAAAGGTTTTGTCAAACAAGTTCCTTCCTTTACAAAAGAGATAGGTTTACTAGAGATTGGAGTATCTTCCGTAGTTTTCTCAAAACCAAGACCAGTATTACTTGATCTTCCAATCATTAAAGCATCATTCAATTCAACAGTGCTTGTAGAAAGCTTTTTAAAACTCAGAGTAGTACACTTAAGCTCATTTTTCAAAGAAGAAATTTCCACATCTTTTCTAGTTAAAAGAACTTCAAGCTTTAAAAGATTCTCTTTCAAGTCTGAATTTTCTAAAGATAAGGAACTCAACACCTATTTTTGAGTGTCTAAATCAGTTTTAAACTTCAGATATTCAGAGTTACATTCAGCAGAATTTGAAGTTTCAGCATTCAGAATAGTTCTAGCAAAATAGTTAATCTCAGAATCATATTTCCTGAATGTTGTTTCAGATGTTGTGTTAACATCTGAATCTGCTTCAGACCAATAATCATCGAGATCATCATCAAATGTATCATCATAAATTATTCTAGCAGACATAGCACTTAGTTCACATTTACCAGCATAAGTCTCATCATCAGAATCATCACTTAAGGTAGCATTAAAGTTCATCTTTTTCCTAAGCATAGTATTAGCACATTCATTAGCATAATGACCATATCCAGAACATGCATCACATTTAACCTTTTTTCTGTAATTAGGATCATATTTGAACTTGTTATCCTTAGTAAATTGTCTAGGTTAATTGAAACTGGAAGACTGACTTGGAACAAGCTTTTTATCAGAGGGAGAAGAATTCTGATTAAACTTATCTTTTGGTTGAAAATTACCATTTGGTCTTTTGAACTTTCCTTTTAGAAAAGATTTGAATTGCTTAGTGATAAGGGAAAATTGTTCAGAAACATTTTTATCACATAAATCAGAAACATAATCATCAAAATCAACTTCAGTCACATAAGGATGTTTACCAACATTATCAGAAGTTTCACCTCTAAAAGCAAGTACTTTCTTATATTTATCTTTCTCAAGTTTATCATCATCTAACATATTTGAGTTAATCTCATAAGTTTTCAAAATACTGATCAACTCATTTTGACTCAATAAATCAGTGTTCTTTGCCTCTTCTATTGCACATATTTTAGCATCAAATCGTTTAAGAACAATTCTAAGTAATCCAGACTAACCGAGTGTTGAAAATTTGATCACCAAGTGAGTGTGACTCATTAGCAATCTCACTTATCCTTTCATTGTATGATGAAATGTTCTCATCATCTTTCATTCTCAAGTTCTCAAACTTGGTTCCCAACATTCGAAGTCTTGTTCTTCGAACACTTTCTGATCCTTCACAATGTTCTTGCAATATTTCTCATGCATCCATAGAAGAAACACAGTTAGATATCAGTTTAAACATATAAACATCAGTAGCAGTAAAAATCGCATTAAGGGCTTTAGAATTGAAATTGGCCGATGTGCATTCATCATTGGACCAACCAATCTCCTTTTTGACTTGCGATTCTCCATCTTTATCATCAAATGTCTTTGGTGGATTCCAACCATATAACACACTACACCATGCTCTCTCATTTATAGACTTAATGTACATGCACATTTTAAGTTTCCAGTAGGGAGAATTTGATCCATCCAAAATTGGAGGTTTTAAAGAAGGAGTAGTGGATAATCCATTGCAAAAACACACTTTAAAACACAGGACCTTTAACTTAGTGTATCAAGTTTATGGCCCTGATACCAACTGAGAGTGTGTGTTCGTGTATTTTCAGAGTGTTGTTGAAAATATTGTGAAACATGTAAAACAACATATGACAGCGGAAGTATAAAAACGCAGTGCAAAGGATTTAAAAATTGTGTATAGTCTGTAATCCAGACTATACGAACCTCATGGTTAAAAACATCACTATAACAAGTAGTGAGATACACAAGAACCTCTTACAAGATCCTAAAAGGTGTAATAAAAAATCACACACCAAAAATCAATCTATTCAATCAAATAACTAGTGATTTTATTCAACCTAAAACTTGATCTAATAAGATAAACACAATACTGATGGGAGAGATTGTATTCCCTCGACCAGTACAAATAGAATAACAACGACCCTCACACTCCTACTAGATACAAACACCTAGGTTATACTTTCGGTTGTGTCTCGGATATTACTCTCTAAAGTTTGGAGTAGAGAAAATGGTATTTCACTTTTCCTCAAACTTGAATGTCGACCAATGCAGTGTATTTATAGACATTCGGATCAACTGCATTGTCCTATCCACTAAGCTTGGATAGCCTTGAACATCTCCTCCACTATCTCCATGATCTTGGTGTAACCACCCATGATATTTCTATTTTCACTCCACCACAGTGCAACCGCTTGACAATATCCGAATTTGTCTTCAACGTGCAATGTAGGAAATATAGAAAAACACATATATTAAAACGGAGTCAGTGTTAGGAGAAAGCGCAAATTTATGATGTTGTGCAGAATGTTGTCCAACATATGGAACAACATCTGTGCAACATCAACACTTGTGATATTTAAGCAAATAATTTATATTATAAAATAGTATTAGTCGTGATAACTGAAGGGTAGATTTATATTACAAAATAATACTAGTTGTAATAATTGAAGGGTCAGGTCTATAAATATGAAATAAATTTCACGCTGAACAAGTTTCATAGAAGACCCACTATGTTGGTTTAGATAATTTTGCGTCAAATCGACTAGCGAATTGCATTTCATGTGATGCATTTTCATTTAATCAATATTGACATCTGATTTACTTCTCGTCAATTCCGTTATTGACCAAAAATTTGAAAGCGATACTCCCCCTGTCCTAAGTTTGATTCAACATTTATTGTTTGTACAAGTTTAATATGAAAATTATTTATTGATATTTAATGGAATAAAGTAGCTTTTGGATGAGGTGTTTTTGGTCTTGTCTTCTTTTTTTATCAGAAAATGATGAATTTTATTCACATAGGTTTTAAATATGGGTAATTCTTGGTGGACAGATTCTGCCCTGGGCAGAAAAGATTATTTTAAACCTTACAAATTTTATTTAGACTTTAAATGATTATTATACCCTTATTAGGAAAAAATATTTAAAATAAGTTAAAAAAATAAGAAGAACCGAACTACAGCCGTCATGAGTGTCGACGCCTCCGCTAAGTTATAAAATTTATAGAATCTAATTTGACCCCCCCACAGCCACTCCACCACTAACCCACTCAAAATATTATATCAGGACAAAGAAATAATTATGTAATATTAATAACATTAAAATTAAACTTTCTTTTAAATGATTCTACCCTGGGCAGAATCTGTCAATTTAGCATCTTCCTTTAGGTATAAGGTAATACCCAACGCAAAAAATACAGAGTACATTAAGAGTTCAATTTATTTCAGTGGTCTAAAAACTTTCTACCATCAGTGTTCCAATCATTAGAAGTGGGATTACATATGAATTTTTTTCTAACTTGACACCAACTTCACAATCTGGCTATGATTTCCTCCATGACTTTATTTAAGTTCTACTCAACTCCTTCGAAGATTTTAGTTATGGGATAATGCACATTAATTAATGTGCATACCAAAATGGAAATTAATCCATTTGGACTTGAAGCTAAGATTGGAATGTATCTTATATTAATTCATGGGCACTCTTTCAACTGTCGGTAGGGTATTACTATTAATATTGTTCTCTACTTAATTAATTATGATCAACAACTATTGTACGTCATTTTGAATTTTACAACTTCTGCATCGCAATAAATAATGAAGACCAAAAAATTAAATGCTAACTTCAAGATTAAGGATTAAATATATAAGTTGGTACTGGAATATATCTCATGCTTATATTAATCAAATCCTATTATTTGTCGCAACTTGAATTAAATAAAGTAAAGCTAGAGTCAGAAAAATTGAGGTTTACAAGATTAGGGTTGTGCTTGCTTGTGAATTTTTTTTTTCATTTTTCATCTCAGTTTTCATTTTTTTTTAAATTTCTTCAATTCTCAATACTATTCATTCTCAATTTTCATTACTATTCCCTCTCATTTCTTAATACTATTCACTCAACATTTTCATCACTATTCAATATAATTCCCACGCTCTCAATACTATTTACCTCAATTCTCAACACTATTAACCTCAACACTATTACAATATTAATATTAATATCAAACATATTTGTATATTAATAATATTATTATTAATTATATAAATAATACTATTCAAGATATTAAAATATTTATAAATAATTTTTTCCTACATGTAAAATAAAAAATTAAAATAAAAAATTAAAATATTATTAATATTATTATTAATATAATAATATAAATATTCATATTAAATATTATCAAATATCAATATAGAATTAATATTCTTATTAAATATTATGATAATACTATTCTCAGTACTATTATAATAATTAAAAATTTAATTATATATTATTAATAATTTCAATAAAATATTATTATTATAAAATACTAATGTTATTACTAAATTAACAATTTTGAAATACTAAGTAATATTCTTATAATATATTATTTTCAGTTACTGAAAATATTGATATTATTTATGTTTTTAATATTAAATAATATAATAATGTAAGATTCAATAATAATATATAATATTAATAAAACTTGAATATCTTTATTATATATCATTATAACATAAATAATGATGTCAAATATTTCTTAATATTCTGGTTTCGAAAAAAAAAATATTTCTTAATATTCTTATTATTATTGTAACATCAATAATAATTATTAATTTTTAATAATATTAAATATTATTTTATTATTAAAATTTAAAAAATATTATTATGTTAATATTATAATAATATTATTTGAAATGCGGAAACATATTAATTAATATTTTATTTTAAAAATATTAACAATATATTTTAATATAATAAAATATGATTATATTAAATATTATTATTTTAATATTAGTATGGTACTCCCACCGTCCCATAGTTTATAACTTTCTTACTGTTCTTAAGAATTTTGTGATAATGATAAAATGTTAGGGTAGAAAGAGTTGTTTATTAGTATTTTATGTGATAAAGTGATGGAGAGTTAGGGTAGAAAGAGTTGTTTATTAATATTTTATGTGATAAAATGATAAATCAACTTTACCATAAACTATGAGACAAAAATACTGTCAACTTTACCATAAACTGTGGGACGAAGGGAGTACTAAACTCACAATAAAGATATTATTATAATATGAATATCCATATTATATATTATTAAAATATTTTTCTAAATATATATATATATATATTTTTTTTTTATCGGACAAAGTTAGTTGTTAGTAGTTAGTACACCAAGAACTCAAATACTCCACGAAATCATCAATACACTTTATAACTCTCATAACTCTAATTCATTCCCAGAGAGAATCGAACTTGGATCTTCCACTCAAATGAGGAGTCCAGTGATTAGGTGGGATAAGTCATCTGTTTTTTTTTCTAAATATTAGTATTATTATAAAATTAAAAATGTTTTATGAATATTATTTTAATAGTATTTTTATAATAATCTATATTAAAAAGTTATTGTTAATATTAACGTTATTAATATTTTAAATACTACTAAAAGAAATGTTAATATATTTTAATATTATATTATTAATATTATTATATTATTAAATCATAATATTATATATATTGAAAAAATTATTTTAATAACTAATACAACACAAATTAAAATTTTCATCATATTAACTATTCAAAAGAAAAAAAAATTCACATCCAATCACAATCTCATTTTTCATAGACATATCACATCAACTATAATCATTACATTGTTTTCACATCCAATCACACTCTTATTTTTCATAACTATTCATTCAAAAAAAAAAATCATAAAAATGAAAAATAAGAAAAGGAATACAAGACTTTTTCTTTTCTATTTTCCTTTGTAAATAAATTGTATCGATATGATCTTCACTAATATGAAAAGAACAGATTCCTTATGAAACCATATTACAATTGACTGCAATACTTTTTTTTCTTTTTGTACTTATATATAAATAGTGTTTTTCACCGTTACACGAAATTTAATTTATATATTTTTTTTTATGTATTATATGAAATTTGTTAAGAAAAAGTAATTAATTTTCAAAATGGAAATGAGTACGTGTACTTGTGTCACGGTCAAATTCTACTCTCATGCAATTGAGTGAGTCTCTTGTGAGATATTACATCTTATTAATATGTGCAATACACAATAATTAAGGCAACTAATTAAAAATTCGCAAGTCGGGATATGTGTGGGTCGGGTCGGGTCGGGGTGAGTTGGACGCGGGACGGGCAAAGGTTGTGGACTGTGGGTTGTGGGCTTGAGAGGACGTATATATATTTATAGTAGAATAAATTTGTTAAATATATGTTGTAACTTAGTGGTTTAGGTCTGTTGTTAATATATTTGATTGTAGGATCAAGTCTTATTGAACACATAATTTTTTAATTTTTTTTTTGTGTTGCTACATCGATGTGTTACTGCATGAAAAAAATATGATACTTATATAAACGATATGTGTTACTACGTGAAATAAAAATTACATTATATATCATTTTAAAATATATACATTATCATATGGTAACACACTATTATTTATATGATAACACATGAGTACTCAATTAGTATCACGACGACATATGTACAGTGTTACATATTTATTAAAAAAACATGTGTTACTACATAAAAAAAATGTGTTATCCTATGAAGAAAAACGTGTTACCACATGAAAAAAATCAGTACAAGCGCGAAAAGAAATCTACAGTCTAAAATTACAGATTTAAAGAATAACTTGATGTGTTACTACATGAACAAAATAGTGTTACCCAATGAACAAAAGAGTGTTACTACATGAACAAAAATCAGTACAAGTGTGAAAAAAGAATTCATCAGTCCAAAATTATAAATTTAAAGAACAGCGTGAGAAGAGAAGGTTTATTCAATCAAATTTCATACAACAACAACAACAAAATATAAGAAGCAATACTAATTTATTCAAATCCTACAAACTAATTAGAAACACATATCTAATTTCGTCAACTTTTCGTTAACAATATCATAATCTTCATCATTTCTTCATATCGGAGACGCCAAGAGAGCGCTGGTAACCTCGTCGACAAAAATCTGATAGATCGCAAAGGAAGAAGAAGATCGTGAGGAAGAATAAATAACAAGTGCGGATCTGAAATAAGATGGGTCTCATCAGAAAGAAAAAAAAAAAAATCTAATTTAAATTAATTGCACATATTACTTGTACGCAATATTTTTGCCCAACAATTTAAGGCATTCTATATATAAATACGACTCGTTTTCATAATAATGCTCGAATGACGTTGTATAATTAAGTATTAATCTATTTATTTGCGATTTAGTTACAATCTGTCGTATACTATATATCATTATGGACCAACGAATAAGCTATTTAATCAAATATTAAAAATGCGAATTTGGGATATAATGTCAAGATTGGTACGTATGAGTCCATACTAAAATTGACAGAAATTAATTAGAATCTTCATGGAAACAGTGTGATATTATATGCTGGGCGTTTGAGAAACCCATGGTTTGGGAAGAATAGATTAAAATTAATGATTATTAAAAAAATTAATTAATAATATAAGTTGATAATCTTCGTAAAATAATTTGAAAAAAAAGTTGATAGTATATAAAAAAAAGTTAATAGTATAAAAAGAGGCTCACAAGCTACTAAAAACACTCGCTTTTAACTTTTAATTTATAACTTTTGATAACTTATTTAATCTAATAAAAAATAAATAAAATACTCTAAATTATTTCTGCACACAACTCTAAATGACTATAATCACTTATAATTTTTTACACACAATTCTATAGTTATGTACAAATAACTCCACCCACGGATTAATTATAGTCCGTCTCAAATCCGAATCCCAATTAACATGTTACAATCCGCTCATGGGGTATCAATACCAACTGAATTTTGTTTTTTATTTTTTCTAAGTACTATATAATTAAGTACTACTATCATATAAGATGCCACCATTTTTTTAAATAAGACAAATTTCATTAAAGAATGTATGAATAAGTATCATGGCATGGGTACCTAGTATAGTACACTTTACATGTTATGTTAACTTGGAGCAGACAAAAACAATCACAACCTAATACTCTAACACCGGTCTCGGGTTTTCTAGTCAATCTTTATAAATAAAGTTACAACAAGAAGTAGTTCTAACTACCAACCATCCCCAAAATCTTCCTTTAATATTTTTTTTATGAAATATCATTGTTTGATTTTTTTTGATTTTACGTGTTGTTTGAATTCTTTAAAAAATCACTAAATAGTGATACTTTGAGGAAGATATATAATTCTTTTTGTGGCAAATAAAATAAAACACCAATCAAAATAATATAATTTTTACAAAAACTCATATGAGACTGTCTCATACATGAGACTGAGTATAATTTAATACAAATCACATTCATTCCTCTCAAAGTATTAAAGCGTCAATGCCCAACTTATACCCCGTTTTATGATGAGATGGTCTTATGCAAGTTTGCCTCATCATTAATCACTGAATTCAAATTTCAAACAGTGTGTAAGTCAAACAGGTTTAAGAAAGCTCAACGTAACAGGTCTTAATTAAATAGCAAATTAATTAATTGGCCGGTTTTATGGCCTTTCGCTGGAGCATACGTTTAGCATTCAAACAGGACAGAATACAACATTGCACCTGATACCTTGTGATGAGATTTTATTTTGGACCAATTAGGCATTCAATTGTCATTTTTTACTTTTAGCTTTAAAAGGATTTTGTCAATGAGGTGGTGGGTAAAATTTGGAGCATGTCCATAAATTAATTTTAGTTTACTTATGTAATTATTTATTATTATACACTACAAAAAAGATGGGGTTCAACGACGGTTTTAAGTTAAAACCGTCGCTACATAGAGTAGCGACGGCTTTGACGACGGTGTTTTGACCGTCGAAAAAACGAGGGTCGCTAAGGTTTAGCGACGATTATTTCACATCCGTCGCTAGATAGCGACAGCTTTGGCGATTGATATATGTGTCCGGACTCGAGCAGAATAACAGTCGCCAAAGCCGTCGAAAGTTTAGCGACACCAATATTCCATCGCTAGTAGCGACCATTGATTTTCGTCGCTATATCGTGAATTTTTGAAGAAAAAAAATTGACTTGCTGTGGTTCGAACTCGGGCCCGGGGCGCGCCCAAGTGAGCACCGAACCACCTGAACCACGGACCATGTCGAACCTAACCACCAAACATCTCATATATAAGCCTCCAAGACTCCCAATTTATTGAGGCAATTATTCGCTCCCATGGGGGACCGAACACGGGACCTTGGGCGCCTGAGCGGGGATCAATTCCGCTCGGGCACTTCCTTTCTTATGTCCTAAAAATCGTTTTTTTAAAGAATCTTTTTTTAAATTCTTTATTTTAATTATCTTATTTATTAATTCAATCACATTTTTATATAATAATTTTTTATATAAATTAAAATTATATTATATTATATTAAATATATATTTTTTACTTGGTTTTTTTAAAAAAATTATACATTTTCTATCTAAACGAGTTAAATATACTTTTCTATCTAAACAAGTGATACTAACTATGTAAACAAGTAATACTTTTCTATTTAAACAAGTTATATATACTTTTCTATCTAAACAAGTTATACTTTTCTATGTAAACAAGTAATACTTGTCTATCTAAACAAGATATATATACTTTTTTTATCTAAACAAGTAATACTATCTATGTAAAAAAGTAATACTTTTCTATTTAAACAAGTTATATATACTTTTCTATCTAAACAAGTTATACTTTTCTATGTAAACAAGTAATACTTTTCTATCTAAACAAGTAATACTATCTATGTATACAAGTAATACTTTTCTATTTAACAAGTTATATATACTTTTCTATCTAAACAAGTAATACTTTTCTATGTAAACAAGTAATACTTTTCTATCTAAACAAGTTATATATACTTTTTTATCTAAACAAGTTATATATATTTTTCTATCTAAACAAGTAATACTTTTCTATATAAACAAGTTATATATACTTTTCTATCTAAACAAGTAATATTATCTATGTAATCAAGTAACACTTTTCTATTTAAACAAGTTATATATACTTTTCTATCTAAACAAGTAATACTTTTCTATGTAAACAAGTAATACTTTTCTATCTAAACAAGTTATATATACTTTTCTATCTAAACAAGTTATACTTTTCTATGTAAACAAGTAATACTTTTCTATATAAATAAGTTATATATACTTTTCTATCTAAACAAGTTATTTATACTTTTCTATCTAAACAAGTAATACTATCTATGTAATCAAGTAATATTTTTCTATTTAAACAAGTTATATATACTTTTCTATCTAAACAAGTAATACTTTTCTATGTAAACAAGTAATACTCTTCTATCTAAACAAGTTATATATACTTTTCTATCTAAACAAGTAATACTATCTATGTAATCAAATAATACTTTTCTATTTAAACAAGTTATATATACTTTTCTATCTAAACAAGTAATACTATCTATGTAATCAAGCAATACTTTTCTATTTAAACAAGTTATATATACTTTTCTATCTAAAAAAGTAATACTATCTATGTAATCAAGTAATACTTTTCTATTCAAACAAGTTATATATATTTTTCTATCTAAACAAGTAATACTATCTATGTAATCAAGTAATACTTTTCTATTTAAACAAGTTATATATATTTTCTATCTAAACAAGTAATACTTTTCTATGTAAACAAGTAATACTTTTCTATCTAAACAAGTTATATATACTTTTCTATCTAAACAAGTAATACTTTTCTATCTAAACAAGTAATACTGGAATCTAAAAAAAATGACAAATATAATATACATAAATAAATATTATACATAAATGATAAAAAAACGATAAACATTATATATATATATATAAAAAAAAAAATAGAGTTTCATAAACGAAAATTTAAACGAAAAAAAAAGTGTCGCCTCATGAATAATAAAAAAATATAGAGTTTTATAATAAACGGTTGGGATAATAATCTTCCCCCTCATCCCCCAAATTAGCAGTATAAAGAAAATTACTATTGAAACCGATTTCATCATCGCCACCGGCAACTCAACCTCGCCACGCCTTTGCCATCATCGCCACCACTGTTGTTGCCACCACCATGACCACGCTTCCACGACCCCTTGCCGCCACCACCGCCATCGCCACCAAAGACACTGCCAAGAAACCACCACTATCGCCGCTGCCACCAAGATTGGCCAAGAACCACCACGACCCGCCTCCACCAAAGATCGCTGCCACACTGTTGGGATTATCTTTGAAAAGTATGCTTTTACTTTGTATAATCAAAACCTAATTTCGAACTTATTTCTTGAAATAAATTGTTTATCGGTGATGCTTTAAATATGATTGAATGTTATATATATTTCTTTGCATAATCTGTTCAATAAATCGTCGTGTTACATCCTTTGTAGTTAATTTAGTGATACCGGATCACGAAGATTAAATTAACGGTCCCCTTGTAACTAAAAAGTACACAATTCACGACCTAGATGGAAATGAACAACCATCGCGAAAGGTTGAGGTGTAAGGCTCATATTGGTTTGTCTTGACCAAGAGATTACACTAGTGCATGATCGATGTATTTGAATAGGACCTCTGAGGAGGATAAATTCTTTTAATCGAACAAGGAAGAATTAGACCTCAAAGTGGTTCGTTGTTTCTTAACCTTCGTCCCTTAAATAGGATCACGTGGGATTGGTAACTATTGCTTTGACTTATCATGGGTAGCGAATCGAGAGAGATTCAATACTTTTTATCTTGGGCAATATTATTGGTCACATGTGATTGCTAAGATTTAATCTGAAGAATCGTGTGCAAGCACGCTTGCTTGATTTGCCCTTGGGAGGTTCATAAGTTTTATCATACCAAATCTTGCAAGTGGAATTAGTTTCCGGTATGGATAATAATGTTGAACCGTTCTCGACCAAGGACAAAAGATATTAATTAACGAAAGCTATTTGGTGGCTTGAATTAATTAATGGGCTAGATAATCTTAAACACGGGAAATAATGGCCAAGGAGCCATATTGATCGTAATATGGGTTAAGATGGATGGTGCAATATTAATTATGTAGTGGGATTAATTAATATTTATGGGCTTGAATTATATTGTGGCTCAATATTAGATATTCAAGATCCATTAGAAGGTCCAATCTTAATTCTCCTAAAGGCCCCCTGAGTAGCCCAACATATAGTCCAATAACCGAAAAAATGTGATTAAAATAAAATAAATATTGTTGTTTATATTTTTCCTTTTTTTTTTTTTGAAAATTATGGATAAAAGAGGAGAAAGATTTTCTTTGAATTTTGTTATGGAATGAAGATATGTATTCTTGGAATACAAGATTATCTCATTAAATTCAAGAAATCTCCCACTTGGTTATTCATAGTGAGATTTTTGAAATTTTGGAAAATAGAGGGCAAGAAAGATTTTCTTGATTTTCTTGAAAAGATATTATGGAAGATATGTATTTCTTGAAATACAAGAATATCTCATAAATTCAAGAAGATCCAAATCTTGGATTCTTGCACACTATATTTTTGAAAATTCCATAAAATAGAGGAGGTGGAATTTTGTGGAATATTTTAATTATGGGAAAAAAAGAATATATGGGATATATTCAAGATTTCTTGGTGACCAAGAAAAGTCTTTTCCCACATTGAAAAAAACACAAAAATTCGTTCACCCCTCTCCTATAAATAGGGGATGATTAGTTCATTCTCAAGTACAATTCCCATGTCTTTGAAAATATTAGCAAATCCACATAAGTGGTGCAACAAAGTTTATTTTTTCCTTTTGTTAATTGTTCGCGAAAGTATCCTTCCACCGGATTGTCGAGCAAGGGCTAAGGGAATACTTGGGAAGTCCTTTTGGTTAGTCCGTCCGACCAAAAACCCTTTATCCCGAGAGGTACGTTCACGTAAACCCGTAGATTCGCGTCGTAGGTTTTACGTGGCTTTTTATATGCATGATATGTTGTTGTAATTATTATTTGAATTAATGTAGGATTAATTCATGCTAGTAATAATTAATGAATTAAATTTGTATTTAAATATTCACCCCGAATAGATCTGTGCGAATCATTCCCCAACAATCGCGGTATCGAGCCCTTTGTTTTGACTCAATTTTTTAAATTGTAATTTAATTCACGGACATTAAATTTGAAATCGATAGTAGAACCATTAGATTTGTTTTGCAGGTATCCAATTGTCATGGATTTTAATGTTTTATTTTGCATGCATATAAACCGTGTTTTTTAATTGGGATTCTGTTCGGATTTGTTTTGCCTCGCGGAGAAAATCCACGAGTAGACTAGGATTTGTTTGATTTGATCAATGTAATAGACTAGTCTAGATCTAGGTTTATTTATTTTTGTAAATAAATTGTAAGGATCGGAACGAAGAGATGAAGAATTAAAGCGATTTAAATCCAGAAAAGGGGAAGCGAGGCGGGGCTACGTGGCACGCACGGGATGGGCGAGGCAGGCGAGGCTAAAGTGCCGAGGCCTTGAGACGCAGCGCGCCGGGCGGTCGGCGTGACGCTACGGGCGCGACAGACGGGCGGGCGCATGAGACGCGGGCGTAGGAGAATGGCAAGACGCGGGCGAGGGATGCCGAAAGGCCATGGAGGCGCTGGACGCGAGCCGGGCCGAGGATCAGCGACTCACCGACAGCTACCGAGAGCTGAGGCGCCGTCTTTGCCAAGGCGGGTGGTTCGCCAGACTACCGTAGGTCAGCTTGGTTATCCTAGGCTATCTAGGCAGCGGGCTGACGGATCTTGCGGCGTGCATCATCCCGCCGCGAGTTGCTTGGCGTGGTGGTTCGAGATTTAAGTATTTTTCGAGATTTAGCGAGTGGGAGAAATTCGAGGCGTGTTTTTTCAAGATCAAGCCAAGAAAAAATCAAACCATGACAATTGGATAATTTGTGCCCAATATGTTTATTTTTTCATTATGCTTGATTTATTTGTCTTTATCTTATGCTTTATTTAATTTGTTTAAATGTGTTTGCATGAGAGTTGCCAAATTGAAAAATCTCAACTTCAAAATTACTATGTATGTTTAAATAATTAATTGACAATTTTATTACGGATAATAAAATTGAATTAATTTTGACCTCCATGATTTATTTATTTGTGAATTCTTTTGGAGAAATTCCCCGGGGACGGCCAAAAAAGATAGGTTTCACATGAATGAATTCGAAAGGATGATTGTGGGTTATTACTAGTGGCGGCGATGACCCTCCCCACGAGGCTCGATCAAAGCGAAATAGTAATCAGTATTTAATCATGGTTATTACTTAGGTATAAAATTGATATGCATATACTTCCTCAAGTCCTGTCAATTTTATATTGGTCAGTGGGAGCCAACTATTAATCTGGATATTAAAGGTTTGTAAATCGTTCTTGTTTGTAACCTTCTTGAATGTGTTTAAATAATGACCCACCCCATTGGCTTATTTAAACTGTTTTTGAGATGTTGGTGATGCATGTTCATATTTTTTTTTGAGATTTTAATATGATGCATGTGATCAAACTTTGTGATAATTTTGTGCTTATGCATATTATTGTTTATTTCAGTTCATCATGTCGCAACCTTTTAATCCCTTTATTATATACACTCAAAGAACACCAATTATCCGGAGAAAACTATAATGTTTGGAAACGAAATATGATGCATGTCCTACCGCACAAAAAAAACATTTTTGGATTCTTGATGTACCCAAGCCACGTAAACTCTTGATGAATCAACGATCGCGGCAAGACATGAGTATAATATTTGGGAGCAGTTAATGAACCCATGAAACGTGTAATCTTGACTTTGCATGTCGATGATTTGAAACACGTTCATGAAGGTGTTGAGTCCATTGCCGGAAATTATGCAAAGTCTTGAAGAAATGTTTTCAACAAAAGACCGCATGATCGTCGGTTTAAAAAACGACGACGTGGCTAATTTGAAAATGGTTGAGGAACACAGAAGGAAGCATGTTCTCGAGTTAAAAACCATTTTTCAAACCGGGCTTATCTCGGAACTAAGTATTGTGATGAGGCCCAAATCGAATTTCTGTTGCTTACTCTTCCAAGGAGCTTCGATGAATTTTACTGTGGTTTTGTGATGAGTGATCACATGTTTACCATGGATGATCTTCAAGAAGCCTTGGAGATAATGGAGAAGCATTTAGGAAAGAAAAGGCGAAGCATTGGTGACCAAAAGCCTTTTCTCGAGATCTAGGCCAGTGGAAGGCAAGTCTCAAGAAAAGGAAAGTGGTCAGAACCAAAGCAAGCTCATCATTAAGAAAAGTGAGAAAAAGATGGTTTGCTGGTTGGGTGTCAAGAAAGAGCCAAAAGGAATATGTTTCAACTGCGGGGAGAAAGGACATTGGAGGTCAGCCTGTTCTAATCCCAAAAGGAAAGGAAAGAAAGGTAATCCTCACTCACTAGTTGTTGAAACTTGTTTAGCGGCGTATGCCTCCCATTTATGGGTGGTGGATACGGGATCCACTGATCATGTTTGTTTCACGTTACAGGGGTTCAAAAGGACCCGACAACTAAGTGGAAGTGAGATCCTCATCACCTTGGGCGATCTTGAGAGTGGCGGTGAAGCGATGGGAGAAGTGCACTGTCTTTTTGAAGACAGAGTTTTAATTTTAAGAGATGTTCTGTACGTTCCAAGTTTTAGAAAGAATTTGATTTCAGTTTCTAAACTTTTTCATGATGGATATTCGGTTACTTTTAATAAAGTTGTTACCATTTCTCTTTATGATAAATTTATCTGTCATGGAACGTTGGCGAATAATCTCTATCCACTCACGAAATGCATCCTATAACACATCAACTATTTCCGAGAAAAGAAAACGTTCATCAGACGTGAACGAGACACTTCTTTGGCATCTAAGATTGGGTCATATAAATCCAAAGAGGATCCAAAGGTTGGTGAAAGACGGTTCACTAGAACTTCTCCAAGTTGAACCGTTTCCAACCTGCGAATCATGTTTGGAGGTGAAAATGACCAAGAGGGCATTTGGAGCCAAGGGGAATAGGGCCAAAGAAGTGTTGGAGATCGTTCACACAAATGTATGTGGTCCAATGTCAACCAAAGCAAGAGGAGGTTATGAGTATTTCGTCACTTTCATTGATGATTACTCAAGGTACGGTTATATTTTCCTTATGAAGCATAAATCTGAGACCTTTGAGAAATTCAAAGAATTTAAGGCTCAAGCAGAGAATCATAGGGAAAAATGTATCAAGTCTCTACGATCTGATCGTGGAGGCGAATACCTCAAAGAATGAGTTTTTGAACTACTTATCCGATGAAGGATTGATATCGATTCATCGCACCGGAACCCCTCAACAAAAGCGGGGTTGCAGAGCGAAAAACGTAACTCTTTTGGAAATGGTTAGATCAATGATGAGTTATGCGGATCTTCCCAAGTCGTTCTGGGGTCATGCCTTGGAAACAACGGCTTACATTCTGGAACTTGGTGCCATCCAAATCGGTTCCCAAAACTCCCAAAGAATTGTGGACGGGCGCAAGCCTAGTATGAGACACATGAAGATTTGGGGTGTCCGGCCTACGTGTTGGATAAGGAAGCCGGTAAATTGGATCCTCGATCAGAATTAAGGCTATTTGTAGGATACCCCAGGGAACAAAAGGTGTATGTTCTATGGTCACGAAGATCAAAAGGTGGTCATAAGCACCCACTTTAGATTTTGGAGGAAGACTATATGAACCAAAGAAAACCCGAAGTGAGATTACCTTAAATGAGCTTAGAGGGCAAACCTCGGTCTGATTGTATTTAGATGATATACTAAATGATACGTTTTTCTGGCGAGCCTTGTTATAGTGGGAGGGTTGTTAGACAGCCCGAGAGATTCATGGGAATAGGAGAGTCCTCGGACTTGATTCCCGGAATCAGACCCATGGACATATGACGAGGCACTCCAAGATTAGGATGCAGTTTCTTGGCAAACAACAATGAAAGCCGAAGTGGGTTCTATGTTTCATAATAGAGTGTGGGAGCTAGTCGAACCACTTAATGGGGTCAAACCCATTAGATGCAAGTGGGTATATAAGAGGAAAAGAGGATCGGATGGGAAGGTTGAAACCTTTTAAAGCAAGACTAATGGCGAAAGGTTATACTCAGAAAGAAAGGGATCGATTATGAGGAAACTTTTTCGCCCATAGCCATGCTTAAGTCCATCCGTATTCTCTTATCGATTGCTGCGCATTTCGATGTTGAAATCTGGCAAATGGATGTCGAGACAGTTTTCCTTAACGGAAGTCTTGATAAAGAGATCTATATGCAACAACCCCTAGTTTTCATTGAAACGGCCAAGAACACCGGTTTATAGAAGCTCAAGAGGTCCATTTACGGACTCAAACAGGCATCGAGCTTGGAACCAATGTTTTGATCATGTTATGAAGTCTTATGGGTTTGATCAAAACGAGTTTGAAAGTTGTGTGTATAAAAAGCGTGTCGGGCGCATTGGTATTCTTAGTACTGTACGTAGATCACATTGTGATCATCGGGAACGATGTGAAGGTGTGATCAGACGTAAGGGCATGTTTTTCAAAACAGTTTGATATGAAAGACTTAGGGAAAACCGGACACATCCTTGGGATCAAGATCACAAGAAAATGATGGTCGGGTTATCGCAAGTTTCATACATAGACACTGGTTTTGAAACGATTCAACGTGCAAGATTCCAAGAAAGGATTCGTACCTTTCAGACTTGGAATCCATCTATCCAAGAAAATGTTCCCTAAGGCGAAAAGGAGATAGATGACATGAAAGGTATTCCTTGGCTTCTAATTTGTCGGAAACCTTATGTATGCATTCTTTGTATACGAGACCCGGATATCCGCTTTTGCGTAGGCATGGTAGCGAGATATCAAAGTAACCCAGGGAAAGCGCATTGGACGACAGTTAAAAACATTCTGAAGTGTTTGAAAAGAACTCGGGGATAGAATGTTGATTTATCATCAAATACTCCAATCCCCATCGGCTACATGGACTCGGATTTCCAATCAGATTTAGATTCCAGAGATTATCTGCCTCAATTAGTGTGTTTCCATTTGGGAAGTGTAGCCATCAAATTGGACGAGTGTGAAGAGAAATGCATCACTGACTCAACCATGGGACTCGGGTAAGTAGTTGCTTGTGAAGCAGTGAAAGAACCGATTAGGCTCTAGATCTTCTTAGTGGACTTGGATGGTGTTCGAATTTGTCAGCAATACCGCTAGGGGCGATTTGCAAATTCAAGAGAACCAAGAGTCCACGAGTCAAACAAACACATTAAAGGAAAGACATCTTATACGAGAAATCGTTAAGAGAGGAGATATAGATGTGGCAAAGATAGCGTCTGAGGACAGCCTAGCAGATCCATTCACAAAGCGTCTGCCTCTGAATACATTCGAGAGACATGTGAGTG
This sequence comes from Stenogyne calaminthoides, assembly GCA_037126765.1. Lineage (NCBI taxonomy): Eukaryota > Viridiplantae > Streptophyta > Magnoliopsida > Lamiales > Lamiaceae > Stenogyne > Stenogyne calaminthoides. The sequence continues at coordinate 24,632,649 of JBBCBC010000019.1, forward strand.
GAATGGGTGTCAAGACCGTTGCCAATCTGCTTTGAGTATAAGTGGGAGAAATTATTAGGTTCGTGTAGGTGACATTAGATGTCACGGACTACTCGAGACGTGTTGTAGTATACTTAAAAGCAGACTTTGAGTATAAGTGGGAGATTGTTGGGATTATACTGAAAAGTATGCTTTTACTTTGTATAATAAAATCAATTTCGGACTTATTTCTTTGAAATAAATTGTTTATCACTGATGCTTTAAATATGATTGAATGTTATATATATTTACTGCATAACTGTTCAATAATTCGTACGTGTTACACTGTAGTTAATTTAGTGATACCAGATCACAGAAGATTAAATTAACAGTCCCTTGTAACTAAAAGTACACAATTCACGACCTAGATGGAAATGAACAACCATCGCGAAAGGTTGAGGTGTAAGGCTCATATTGGTTTGTCTTGACCAAGAGATTACACTAGTGCATGACTGATGCGCTGAATAGGACCTACAGGAGGATAAATTCTTCAGAACTGAACAAGGAAGAATTAGACCTCAGTGGTTCGTTGTTTCTTAACCTTCGTCCCTTAAATAGGATCACGTGGGATTGATAACTATTGCTTTGACTTATCATGGGTAGCGAATCAGAGAGAGATTCAATACTTTTTATCTTGGGCAATATTATTGGTCACATGTGATTGCTAAGATTTAATCTGAAGAATCGTGTGCAAAGCACGCTTGATTTGATTTGCCCCCTTGGGAGGTTCATAAGTTTTATCATACCAAATCTTGCAAGTGGAATTAGTTTAGGTATGGATAATAATGTTGAACCGTTCTCGACCAAGGACAAAAGATATTAATTAACGGAAAGCTATTTCAAATTGGCTTGAATTAATTAATGGGCTAGATAATCTTAAACACGGAAATAATGAGGGGAGCCATATTGATTTGTAATATGGGTTAAGATGGATGGTGCAATATTAATTATGTAGTGGGATTAATTAATATTTATGGGCTTGAATTATATTGTGGCTCAATATTAGATATTCAAGATCCATTAGAAGGTCCAATCTTAATTCTCCTAAAGGCCCCCCCGAGTAGCCCAACATATAGTCCAATAACCGAAAAGGTGATTAAAATAAAATAAATATTGTTGTTTATATTTTTTTTTTTTTTTTTTTGAAAATTATGGATAAAAAGAGGAGAAAGTTTTTCTTTGAATTTTTTGTTATGGAATGAAGATATGTATTCTTGGAATACAAGATTATCTCATTAAATTCAAGAAATCTCCCACTTGGTTATTCATAGTGAGATTTTCGAAATTTTGGAAAATAGAGGGCAAGAAAGATTTTCTTGATTTTCTTGAAAAGATATTATGGAAGATATGTATTTCTTGAAATACAAGAATATCTCATAAATTCAAGAAGATCCAAATCTTGGATTCATGCACACTATATTTTTCGAAAATTCCATAAAATAGAGGAGGTGGAATTTTGTGGAATATTTTAATTATGGGAAAAAGAATATATGGGATATATTCAAGATTTCTTGGTGACCAAGAAAAGTCTTTTCCCACATTGAAAAAACACAAAAATTTCGTTCACCCCTCTCCTATAAATAGGGGATGATTAGTTCATTCCCAAGTACAATTCCATGTGCTGGAAATATTAACAAATCCACATAAGTGGTGCAACAAAGTTTATTTTTTCCTTTTGTTAATTGTTCGTGAGTATCCTTCCACCGGATTGTCGAGCAAGGGCTAAGGGAATACTTGGGAAGTCCTTTTGGTTAGTTCGTCCGACCAAAGCCACTGCCATCCCGAGAGGTACGTTCACGTAAACCCGTAGATTTCGCATGCGTAGGTTTTACGTGGCTTTTTATATGCATGATATGTTGTTGTAATTATTATTTGAACTAATGTATGATTAATTCATGCTAGTAATAATTAATGAATTAAATTTGTAATTAAATATTCACCCCAAATAGATCTGTGCGAATCATTCCCCAACACCACCACGACCAATGACCAGGCCACCACTGCCACCACCACGACTGCCACCGCCACCGCCACCGCAACCGTCCTCGAAATTAATTGTGTCGAGGAAAAAATTCGGTGAGCAGCCTGTTTGAACGGCTAGAGCGGATGCAAGCCGCTGCGACTTCCGTTGATTTTCTTCTCTGATCTCGGCCGTCACATGCTCTCTAACTGTTCACCATCTCATTTGCAAGTCTTTGAAATAATGAGGTTTGAGACGAGTAGAAATTTTGTGTCTCCGTGATAATGGCGAAAGACAATCTACCGTACCCAAAAACCCGATGTCTATGGATGTCTGCCTCCTCCATATAGATTTGATTCAAATTAATTGGAGGAACTAGTGGATTTGAACATGACGGTTAATCCACCTGGGCCTGGCTGGCAGCTTCGATCCTATCTCGCACCGCTCTCTGTAAAAATTAAATATTATAATTAAGATCAGGTGTAATAATTACGAAATATAACATTAATTACTTACGTACACGTTGGTGCTGCGGCTGTAGGTGGAGGTCCTCGTCTCCTCTTCATATGGGTGGCCGAGTTCAAGAGTCTTAAGAGCGTCTAGAGGGTGTCCGAGTCGTAGTTCCTATTAGCAAATAAAAATATTAATATTAATTATGAACTTAATTATTGTACAATTAAATAAATTATATTACTTACTTCCGCCATGCGGTGCTCCAGAATCGACCGAGATCCAACCTTGTGCATAGCGACGCCCCCATCCTCTTCTTGCTGGCTCAGGCGATTTTGGCTATTCTTCTGACACATCTCCCGGTATGTGGGATTGCTCCAAACCGCCACAATCCACTCTCACACGCCCGGGTCCATGTCATCTGTCATATCTAGCACTTCATCACTCCACGGCATGCCACCTGTAAAGCATGTCCTTGTACCGGGTAGCGACAAGCTTACAGAACGGCCTGTAGAAATCGGCCGATGTCATACCATCCGCCCACTTCGTCTGTTTCTGCATTTCATTAACACAAACTTTATTAAATTTATATATAACAATATATATTATATATTAAATTAAAATAAGTAATTAATTATTGTATGTACCCTAAACTCATCGAAGTAAAGTTGGCGTTGTTGTTCAGACACACCTCTCCAACTGTGGACCCCCATTGCAATTCCAACTCGCAAGATGGAGTTGGTGGTTATAGTGGAAGCCTCATGACCGGGTATGATGCTGAAACATATTAAAAAATTAATAAGTATAATTAACAATTAATTTTATAATTACTAAACAAATTAATATGTAATTAAAAATTATAACTAACTTTCCCTGACTCAGATCGATCGCTAATCGAAAGAATGGGGGAAATTTGAGCCCACGATGAATAGAGGTCGAGCCTCGATTTGGACCCCATTGGAGATGACGCCGGGCGGTGATTCTCGCGAGTTGGACCCCTCTGTTTAGGTTCACCGTCGGTCTCAGGACCCTCTTCTTCCTGGTGCTCAAAGGAATGGACCTGTCGCCCCAACCACCACCTCTGTCTCGACCATTCCCGCTGTCGCGTCCACCACTGTCACTGTCACGTCCATCTTGTCTAGTATTCATCTGCATTATGTAAACAAATTCATTATATTTTTTAATAATTAAATAATTAATTAAAATCACTCCTAAATTTTGACAGAATTTTGACTGTATTATTATATATTCATCCTAGTCAACCATCAATCTAACAATTCTAACCAAATTAACATATATATATATATATATCACATAATTATTAAACAATTCTAACCATTCTAGTCAACCATCAATCTAACCATTCTAACCATTCTATCTCATATATATATATATATATCACATATATAATCATAAAACAATTATAACCATTATAGTCAACCATCAATCTAACAATTCTAACCATTCTAACCATTAATCCATCACATAATTATAAAATATCCTAATCAACCAAACTAATCTAACATGCATATACGTAATTGACTAATTAAACTAAAATACATATATATAATATCGAATATATATTTTGAATTATATATATATAATTTTGAATATATATATATATATATATAAATAAACGTATAAAATGAGAAAATAAATGGTTAAAAATTAGAAAAAATATCGTCAAAAGGAAGAATACGACGATACGAATTGAACCACGTGCACCGAATGCTCAGGACGACGACAACGAACGGCATACGGCGACGGCGGAGGACGATCTATATGCGGAAGAATCACATCTGAATGTTGAACGCGCAAGTTATATAATCAAAATTTAGCGACTGATTTGAGATGGTTACTTAACTTCCGTCGCTACTAGCGACGGTAAAAAACCGTCGCTTTGTTCAAAAAACCATCGCTAAACTCAGTTGGGCGGTGGTCCAAGTGCCGAGATGCTTCGTGCTCCGGGTCCGACTTTAGTGACGGATATAACCGTCGCTAAATGACCCGATTTGACCCGGTTCAAATATATCATCGCTAAACCGCCGCTATTTCGTCGCTAGTAGCGGCGGATACTAAAACCGTTGCTAAATACGGGGACTTTGACCATATGACTTCATCCGTTGCTACTAGCGACGGTAGTTGGATCTGTCGCTAAATTCCGTCGTTAAAACCTGCTTTTTTGTAGTGATAGTACATTTTTTTATTATCTTCATTTTATGGTCTTGGAAAGAATATATCCAATTAAATTTATAGAGAGATATGTAATTAATTCGTTTATATTATTTCTCTATAACTTTTCTTGACTCATTGGGTGTCCCAATTTAATATGGGTGGAGTTGTCTCAGCGGGAATTGAATTTCGAATCTGGGCTTGAGCCAAAAGCTCTACTAATAAAACGAAGAGTGAGTTTCTTTTGCACCCAAGTGCACCGTGCACTCATGCAATTGAATGACCAATTTAAAAAAAATATTGGACCTATTGAATATATTAGACATGTTCTGTGGATATATGAGTAGGGTTGGGGTGAGTGCACAGATCTAAGTTCCGTGCACCAGTTGCACATGAGACTTTGTCGACTAAAATGAAATAATTTTATCTCATCTAAAAGTTCAAACTTATGGAAATGTGTGAAAATTGGCGGATGCACATATACCAAAAGGTATGCAAGTACGTACCCTCTACTTTTGCAAATAATTCTTATATATATATACTCACTCCGTCCACCAATCTTATGCACAATTGACTTTTACATGCGTTTTTGCGAGCGAGTTTTGTATTAGTAATTGAAATGATATAATGATTTTTATGGAAGGGTGTGATAGATAAGCCCCTCGGCTATCATACCCCTCCTTAAAAGTCACTTTATCATTTCAATTACTAATACAAAACTCGCTCGCAAAAATGCATATAAAAGTCAACTGTGCATAAGATTGGTGAATGGAGAGAGTATAACATATACACATATACGCGCGCACACACATTATAGCTTGTTAATTTACACATTTTTCTTTCCAATATTTCATAATCCATCAAACTACATTCCTCTGGAATTTTTCACGAATTCATTTATCCATACGTAATTAATGACATATCCATAATAATAAGTGTAAATAAGAAAATTTGATATGAGTGATTGTAATAAAATTTTAGTAAATTATGTACCACTCAAAATTTCTCATTACTATATTACATAAATGGCGAAATGAGCAACAATTATATTTTTAAATCATTTTCAAAATATGAAAACTCGTCAAGAACAATTGCAATATTTTTTTAGATAAAACATTTTTTTTTGTAACTCTTAATATTATATGTTTTCAAATTATAGATTGCTTATATTTTATTAATGTTACTCTTTTTTTAGGGACTTGCTTTTTAAATTTTGAATTGTATGAGATGATTTTTTTACAAAAATATTTTAATATTTGTTCATATCCTGTTTAGAATTTCTTGATCCGCAATTATGTGGAATTAATTTGTTTATATTATTTCCCTAATACTCATCCCCCCACTCGTCGGTCAAATTATCTTACTTCATCATTGAGAGGAGGCCCATCAAATGAACAATTTGATTTGGATAGCAGGAATCGAACTCAGGATATGGGCACGAGCCTTTTGACTCTGATACCATGAAAGAATTTCATATCATCTAATAATTTCTCTAGGATTCTCAATTCTGCTCTTGGTTAGGAAGTCCGACAAGTGAATAATTTAATATGAGTAATTGCTTTCAGTGAAAATCGAATTCATGAGCTTGGACTTTTTGACTTTGATACCATGAAATAATTTCATATCTATCTTAAAATTCAAACTTAGATGGAGATGTGTATATTATGCGAAAATGGTTAAAATGAAAAGTACAAGGCAATGGTGTCGGCAGAGAGGTGCCATTTATATATGCACAAATTAGATCCCGCAGGCCACAATCAGCCAACATAATTTGAAAAATACCATTTTGTCGCCAATTTCACGATTTTGGGCCACTTCATTGTAGGCGTTGCTTGTGAAAAGAGGAAAATCATCGTTTTGAAAGTCACTGCACACCAAACTAATCATTATTTCAATTATTGTAGTATACGATTATTCAGAATAATGCATCCGTACAATATATTTAATTTGTGTATCATATTATTATATCTAAATATAGAAATTGAGAATCAAGCCATATTGTTAATGTTTTAATGATAATTTTGTGTATAAAACATTTCATTGGGCAAAATACATATAAATGTATTTTACATAGATCATAGATGTAATTAACTAATGAAGTTTTAATTTTTTTTATACACCTTAATTCATTTAAGTTTCATCTCAAAATAAGATGTTATGAGTTTATTAGTCATTGTTAAGAAAGTAAAGAGATTCCTACTAATGAGTATTATGTGAAATTGTTTGACAGGGATCGATGCAAATTAAAAGACGATAATATTTTTTAAATTTGACAAATGAAGGTCATTAACATTTTTTTTTTTTTTTCACGCATATGAGCACATTAAAATTTAATTTTCTCACATTTAGGTCAAGTGCGATTCTATTTGTGCAAACAATTAAATTTTTACTGAATTTTTTTTAGTAATTTACATTTGTTAGACTGAAAAATATTTTCTTTTGTTTGCAACCCACCTAAATTATGAGCCCAAAAAAAAATATTTTCCCGAGCAATTTTATAGGATTTAAAACTTTGAATCAAAATCAAGTAATTTGACAAACGGGAATCTAAACGTGGAATAAAAATGTAGTATGACATTGACAACTAACTAAGACTCCGTAGAGTGATTGTAATACAAGTTCGACATGCCCCCGAGGGCATAACCAAGTGGTAAAGCTTGTGGTGATGTGGGGAAAAATCCCCCGGCAACGCAGGTTCGAATCTCGTGTGGGACAAATTCTTCATTAAAATATTATGGGGGTTTGTCCTGGGGATTGAATCTTGTTGACTCTCTCCCACAAGTGTCTGTCACTTGAGCACATCATTCGATTTACAACCATCAATCCTGTTGGCTCTCTCCCACAAGTGTCTGCCACTTGGACACATCCTTCGATTTACAACCCGCCCGGCTGAGGGGCCAACGGCACGGGTGGGGGGAGTTTCTCGTCTCTTCCTCACAAAAAAAATATACAAGTTCGACATTGTATTACATTATTAAAAAAACTTATAATTGTCGAGGTACTCTCCTGTACTGTATCACATGAATTCCCTCACATGAGAGTCGAAATTCATTATAGCTCTACGAAGAAAAATGAGTATGAATTTGTGGATAAATTGTAAGAAGGTAAAAGTCCGAGAAAAAAGTTTTTTAGTGCCATAATTTATCTACGGTCAATTTTTCGTTCCAAAAAATTTAAATGTCCAATTTTAATCTCATAACTAAATTGATTATCCAATTTTTACCAAAAAAATCGCGAAAAACGTCATTTTTTATCATAAGGAAGTCCACGCCGGTAAAATTTAGTCATTTTTAAATTTGAGTTTTGATTTAATTTATTGAGTTATTTACACATGTTTAATTTAATAATTAAAAAATGTAAAAAAATTAAAAGAAGAGAACGTCAGCATCCACATCAGTTGCGACGCCAGTGAACTTCAAATTTTACCGGGATGTAACTAGCATGTGACCTAAACGACGTTGTTCGCAATTTTTTGGCGAAAATTGGGATCAAAATTGGACAATCAATTTAGTTAAAAGACCAAAATTGACAGTTAAATTTTTTAGGATAAAAAATGAACAGTAGATAAATTATGGGATAAAAAACTTTTTTTTCTCGTAAAAGTACACTTATATTAAATCCTGCCTACAATTACACCACCAAAATTGTCATAAAGGTCAGACCTAAAACATGGTACTTGAAAAAAAGAAATACTTTCATTAATAATATCATTGATTTGAATCATCGATCGACCAAATCATGAAAACGCTCTGCATATATGGTTAGGTCAACGAGTTTTTATATACACAGTGTTATAATGTCAATGGTAGGAAATAATTAAATGGAGTGAATTTTTTATAATTTTTTTTATAGAATTCAAGAAATTAATGCATGTCCCTTACGTAGTTGTTTATATCAAGTTGTGGTCAATATATAATATTATAAATTACTTGAACACTTTACTTTTCAAATATGAGAATTTGTTGCGATATGTAACCTGAATATGAAACAAACGAAAGCCCTAATTAATTACTTACGAACTACTTTCTGATTTTAAGGAGTTAAGAAACCTAAATCAACTGCTAATTGCTAGGAACCAAAATTAGAATTTGTGAGGATATTGACCAGGTGACTTACCCATTTGGCTACTGGGCCCTCAATTGAAAGAGAGACTCGGGTTCGATTCTCATTGGGAACGAATTGGACTATGAGAGTTATAAGGTGACTTGGTGAATTTGTGGAGTGTTTGGGTGCTTGGTGTACTAACATCTAACAATTAACTTTGCCGATAAAAAAAGAATTTGTGAGGATATTGTTAGTAATTTGAGCTATAGGACACAAATAAACTGTGATGTGTACGTTGATGATATAAAAGTAAGAGTTGGTATGCTGTGAAACTTGTTCACCGTGAAATTGATTTTTTTTTTTACATACACTTTAGTAATATAAGTCAAACCCTTTAGTAATATAAATCACACACTTCAGTTATCACTACGACACTCTTTGCTATAATATAAGTCACACCCTCCACTTTTATGAGTAATACATTTTACAGTAAAAAGTCACACACTTTACAGTAAAAAGTCACACACTTTAATAATATAAGTCACACTCTTTAATCAGTTTCACCGTAAAACCTGTTCACACTATACTTACTAAAACAAGTTACATTTTTTTTTAATGCAATTTATATACCTCGGACGCACTCATTATTTAGTAATCTTGATTTTACGTATAGCCTCCAGCCACTATTGTAATATGCGTCTGGATTATTGATCCTTTTGTAATAATTTTAAGAAAAAATCAATAAATAAGTTCACTCAAAAGCTATATAAGTAAATATCCCAATATATTTTAATTTGAGTAAGGTCTTTAATCCTAGCCCCGAATATATAACGTGTTTCGTCCTCCCTTCTTTATTAATTAATATTTTTTTATAAGGATATGATGATTAACTAATACTAATTTTAATATGGAGCCTAATATATTTTTTACCCGGTCCGAACCCAACTCAACCCGACTCAAAACCGGCTCAAGTGGTTCATGATTCACCCGGCCCGAACGGTTGATAGTTTAGAGTTTACGGTTTATAGTTTAGGGCTTAGTTTAGGAATGTCACATAAGCTATTAGGCTCCATATCAGAACTGTAACTAATACTAGCACTATATTTGTACCCATCTAAAATATATATATACATATACATATATATATATATATATAAACAAACTTTCACAAATATAAGATTAGAGCAATATGACCCATTCTACCTGTTTTTTTCTTCATGATGATCCTTCTAACCGTCATCTTCTTGTTTCCTCCATATTGGTTTCTTCTCACAGTGTGCTTTGATGGAGATGAAGTCGCAATGCTATTAATATGGATGTGTTTGATCGACTCTTAACTAATCGATAAAGTCGAATTCTACAAACCTCATTAAATATTTATTAAACTCTATTTAATTAATTATTTATTTATGTCTTTTCGTATGTCATGTTAGATTATTATTTATAATCTTCTTCATGCATTGTGTAGATAGCTTTGAAGGAAATATAAAATATATTGGATTTTATCCAATTGTTCGTATTTTAATCGTTTTTCTTTCGGTATTCGAATTAAATCAAAGTAATTAGATGTTCATAATTTTTATGTACATATTCAAGCATTCTAAGAATCAACAAATAATACGCGTATGCTTCTGCCCCTGCATCACTCTTCCAATTTCTTCATTGTGATTTGTGTCCTCCACGTGGATCTCTCTTCCACAACAAGAAAATAATTACTTGACTATAAAATATTTTGTAGGCAATAATCATAATTGTATAGGTATTAACAAGAATGATTTGTAAAAAATCTGCTTGTAGGTTATTTGTTTATCTATAAAAATATAATTCATAAATAATTACATACCAATATTCCGTAGGATCCATAACAATTTATTGTCGGTAAAGTATAACTACCATCAATTGTTTCATAGGTAATTAACTATGTAGCTGAAATGTTGAAAATTCCGTAGGTAAGTTGTAGTCAATCCTCACTATTTACAATCTGATTAATTTTTTATTGAAAAATTATATAATCAATTTTTTTATTTTTTTATAATGTTCCTCGCGATCTTTCACGATGGTTTCTTCTCCACGAGGATTTGTCTTCCTCTTCCTCTATCATGGCGGCTTCTTTTCAACATTCTTTTTTTTTTCTTTTACACGTTCTCATTTACTTTGTTCTCAATTTTTTTTTTAATTTTCTATTTTTTTCCCATTCAGCTCTTGAAATTTGTCATTTTAGCAGTTTTTGCTATTGTTGTTCATCTCTTTAAACCTATATATGTATTTTCTTCGCGTTATGTATTGGTGTTTAGTTCAAGCAGTAAGACACTTATCTTCACACGACAACACTTTTTTTGTTCATGTAGTAACACTTTTATTACTCCCTCCGTCTCAAAGTTATTTACCTTTTTTTCTCAAAAGATCCGTCCCAAACTTGTTTACTTCTTTCCATAAAAAGGCAATAAAGTAATTATACCATTTTCAACTATCTCCTCCCAACATCTCAAAATTATAGCTTATATCATTACTTTTACCCATCAAAAGACTTTAATAATAAAGTAAAAAGAGGACTACAATACCCTCAACCAAAAGTCATTTTTTATCACTTTAAATACTAATAAATAATTCTCACATTAAAACTCGTGCCAAAAGAAAATGGGTAAATAACTTTGGGACGGAGGGAGTAGTAATTTGCAATATCGTATCCATATATGTCTATATGATACTGTGAGGCATGTCCATGTGTTACCATATGAACAATCATGTATGTATTATACCTTTATGAAACTTCATATGTTTTAATATGTGTTACACATAACATGAGTAATTTTAATATAATTACATAGTAACCCATACTTGTTCATGTAGATAGTAATACATATTTGTCCATGACAATTTGTGATTTTGCATAAATTTGAGTTTTTGTTATGTAGGGGCAACATTAGCTTTTTTATCCGAAAACTTAAATCTTGACCTGCTAGATTTGAAGTAATCTAAATTGGTCGAGAATTGTACATGCAATATTTCACAAGAGTGTATCTCATCAATAATAGTGACACTTCATGCAGCTGGTCAATGTTAGAAGGAGAAACAAATAAAAAATTGACGGAGAAACAGATGAAAATAGAGGGAATGTCGTTTTGTTCATACAGTAAATCCACATTTCTTTTTATAGTTACACATACGTGTGTGTATAATAACACAAATTTCAAAACCTATAGACAAATATGTGTACTGAAAAATAAACATATATTATTTGTCCTTACAGTAACACATTCATGTACTTACAGTAACACATGTTTGCCCTTATAGTAACACAAACCCTTGAGTTCTGCTATTTTGCATTCGTGTGAATTTTATAGAAAAATCCGTTTAACCCTGTTAGACTCGCATAGATCCACAATTTTTTTCCTCTATGTTATACGCCTCTTCTTCTGACCTCCGGGTCATGTTTCACAATCTTTCATTACAGTAACAAATATATATACTCAATAACACATGTTTGCTATTTCAAAGCAAGTTTCAAAGCAAGTTTTGCTATTATTACTTTGCATAAATTTTATTGAAAAATATGTTTGATCGGGTTCAACCCGCATAGGATCCGCGAATTTTTCATTCCACTTTTCATTCTGATTGGAGGGTCATATTTCACGGAAATATTTCATATAAAAATTTACCTAAATAGAGAATACTTAAAAATAATATTAAGATAGATAATATAATGCGGCTTGAGATCTTCCTCCATCACATGGTATTAGAGCCAAAAGGCTCAGTCCAAGATCCTAGGTTTGATTTCCACTAAATTCATCTTGATGGGTCTCCTTCCAATGATGAAGTAGGATAATTTAGCTCACGGGTGAGGAAAAGTATTGTTAAGAAAATGATATAAACGAATTAATTCTATCTATCTCTACAAGTTCAAACTTTTAGCTAGATGAGACTGAATTCTTTCATGGTATCAGAGTCAAAAGGCTCACTCCAAGATCCTAATTCTTAAGTTTGATTTCCACTGAAAGCAACTCCACTCATCTCGATGGATCACCTCCAAATGATGAAGTAAAACAATTCAACTCAAGAGTGAGGAAAAACGTTAAGAAAGTTATATAAACGAATTAATTACACATATATATATAAATTCGAACTTTTAGTTGAAATCAAATTATTCCGTCATACATAATAGTCTTTTTGTAAATTATGAATTAAATTTAAAACTGCACTACTTTACAAGGACTTTTATTTAACTGTTTACAAGTCGTTACAATTACAACCACTTTTGTCAAAATTGACAAAAGTAGTAATTTTGTGCTTCGCACGTCAAAGCTTCTCTCTCCGCCAAACCAAACAAGGTATTAACTATTAACTAACTAATCCATGCTTTAGTCCTGGAACTGCATGCAACATAATGATCAAACTGTTAAGCGTAATAGAGTATTAAATTAGTTCATTTATTTAAAAGGGAAAAAAAGTAGGGTAATAACAAATAATTAACGTCCAAGATTATAAATTCTTTTTATCGATCAGTAAATAAAAGTTCTTGATAGGCTCAACGTCGATCAACATAAGTACTTCTTTGATTATATCGTATTAATTAGCATTGGCTAGCTAGGCCTAGCCAAAAATTATAGCTCAATGTTACAATGTATATGAATGATCCAATATTTTCTAAGGTACAAATTTATCGACTTGACCATCATGCCTAGTTTATAAATGACTAATTCTTGTATGCATTCAGGTGCACCGTGCATTTTAAAAACATGCAATTTTTTATATTAAAATATGCAACTTGTTTACACTGAACAGTGCAACTATTAATATGAAAAAAAATAGTTGCACAGTTCAGTATAAACAAGTTGCATCTTTTAGTATAATAAATTATATATTTTTAAAATGCATTATGAGTGCACGATGCACCTGAATGCACGTGAGACCTACTCTTAATTATAAATTGCACGTAAGTAGTTTATTTCTTGAAATTCAAACAAAATATTTCGGGGTAATCTTTATTGAAAGAAATGGAAAACTGCCACAAGTTTACTCCAAAAAAAAAATCTTACAGTGTCTCAACATATGCGGTTATTACTAGACATATGCAAGTAATAACCACTAATTAATTAATAAAACCGTCAAACTTCTCTGGCTCTTTGAAAAGCAAACGTAACCCAGTCTAAGATTTCCTAAATTTATTTTGTCTAGAGATAGTCAAAGAGTTCATTAATAAACGAAGAAATTAAGATGTATCAAAATTCTTCTAATTCAATGGTGGCACACAGACAAAAAGCCCCGCCCATAAAATAATTTGGACTTTAGATAGATTAATTGTGTTCATATAAATATAATAATAATAGGGAATATATCAAATATAATATTTGATTCATCTATGATATATGCTCTATTACGTGGAAAACATTTTGAAATTTAAGAAAATATATATGAATGTAAATTCTAAATTTAATTAAACTTTATAAGGAAGGACGATCATCACCTTCTTTTTTTTTTTTTTTGGCTTGTTCAACAAGTCAAGGTAATGGCTCAAATTAAAGAGTTTTTATTGTAAACTATTACCTCACGATGTGGGTGGTAGCATCGTCTCAAATTAAAGAGTTATTGTCTTAACCAGTGTTTTAATAACTGGACCAGCGGGAGTAGGTCTTGTGTGAGAATTTTTATGTATGAAAAACTATAAAATCGTTCTAAATTATGACCTATTCAGGCCGGGTGAACCATGAAATACTCGGGCCGAGTGAACCATGAACCACTCGACTTTGTCTTACCTTCACCATATACAAAATTTGTTTGTAAATAAAAGTTTTTTCATATATGCAAATTTTCATACTAGACTTTGTCGGACCAACAATCAAATCGAGTTGAGCACGAAATATTAACTGGATTGGTTAAAATGACATCTGCTTATCTTTTTAAGTATTACTCATGTTACATTAAAAAATAAAATAAATATGTATTTATCAAAATTTTGAAGTTATAACTTATAAGTTTCTTATTGAAACAAACACGGTGAAGTCAACATAAAACAACACAATTTAAAATACTCCCTCCGTCTCATTTGAAGCTTCACATTTACTGTTTTCTCGTGTTTTAGCTAGCGAGTTTTTTATTAGTATTTGAAATGATAAAGTAATTTTTAAAAAGACATATAATAGAGGAGAGATAGATCTATCATACCCCTCTATTACGATAAAAAAGTAAGTGTGCAAGTTGAAATTGGACGAGGGAGTAATAAAATTTAAAATAGGGACTAAGACTAAAATTAATAAATAAATAAATAATTTACAAAAAATCGATTCAACTGGTTCTATTGATTGCTTGAGTTTATCGAATTTTTTCGATTCAATCATAAAAATAAATTTATTTGGTGTAATCAGACCGATTTAATTGTGAGTTTCCAATTCAACCGATTGAACCGACCAGTTCAATCCGGTTCTGCAACACTGGTCTTAACCATATTAATGGTTGCCTTATTTATTACAAGTTCAAGTATAATTTTACCATTGTGTTATTTTCATAGTTCACTAATATAATACTCTCTCCGTCTCTTATCATTTTGCACTTTTTTTTTATTTTAGTCCGTCCCTTACCATTATTCATACCCTTAAAATGGAAAAAAATCTTACAATCTCTACCCTCACAATTTATACCCTCCATTCCATTTGAAAAGTCAACAAAACACAAAAAAATATTTTTTTCTTAAAATGTGTGCACAAGTGGGGGATGGAGGAAGTACTATCTTTCAAATATTTATATAAGACACCGTCTCACCGATCGAATGATTAGTACATGGAAAGAAACTCCATTTAACCAATATTATTTGATAAAAATTTGGTTTGGAGACCTAATATGGGTCAAATGTTTCCTGTCTCAAGAAATAAGATTAGTGAGACGTACGGTCTCACTGAAAACCACCATTTTATAGAAATGCGTAGGTCATTAAAATAAATAGCGAAATCGAATTTTAATTAATTCAACAAATGATTTTAACTGAAGAGTAAAGTTATTTTCCAAAAATATGAGCAACCCTATTTAACAAGTTTATCTCATATAATAATATGAAGAAAAACTATACGGTCACCATAATAATATATACATAAGAATTAAAAAAAAAAGCCAAGAATACGTTTCTTGTCTGCATGCAATTACCACCCCCCACCCCACATATATAAACATATGATTATATCCCGAGTGGGACCCCAAAATCTTGTTATTTATACCACGGTAGCTGACATTTTCCATACACAATAATTTGAGGTAGCAAACATTCATCCATAGTGTTTCTTGATTTGCGCACATGGCTCTTCTTCTTTCACTCCTTTTCCTCTTAATGTTCCCTTACTCAAACAATGCTGGTCCACCTGCACCAGGGTACTACCCCACCTCCAAATTTGGCTCCATAGCCTTCAACCAAGGCTACAGGAATCTTTGGGGCTCTCAGCATCAACGAATAGATCAAGGCACACTCACCATCTGGCTTGATAGAACCTATGGTGGTACTTTTCCTATCTTCCATCTCCTAAAGTATATATTGGTAATATTTTTTTAATTTCTTAAAGTCACTAAAATATAGGCTACATAAATTGCAATACTGGTCTCACATGATATACTTTTGGTATCGTGTTCGAAAATTGTGTTTTCTTTATTTGCAATTTTGGTCCCAACATCCATGCTGTTAACTATTTGACAGAATCTGTTAGTTCAACGGATTTCTGAAATTTTAGTGGGACCAAAATTGATTTAAAAAAAGGGTCAAAATTTGTAAAATTCCTAACAATGAGTGTAATCTCAAGCACCGACATCCGTTAATTTTAGACGGAAAGTTCCTATGGGACCAAAATTGATGAAAAAATGAACAATTTCCGTGAGGCGGAATTGGAATTGCTAATGCATTTAACTCCTAGCTAAAATAGGAGTATGATTGATTACAAAGGAGATCCCACGGGAATAATGAGGTCATTGCCAAATTGGTCCCTTTTTGTAATCAATAATAGTCCTAATGCAGCTATTATTTATTGTGGAATTAATACATATAAAATGACCATTTTCCATCATAGCTAGGCACCAAAAATGGATGCAATGACAAATTTGTTGTGGGATGAATTTTGTCATGATTTGTTCTCACATGAACCAGGTCTATGTTATGAATTTGGATTATTTGACTCATTTTATCAATTTTCAATACATTTTTCTAAACTACTAAACTCGACCAGATTATCTCCTGCAGAAAAGTCAAACGAATGTAAATTAAAAAAAAGCAAGGTTAAAGCATTTAACCAGGATCTATACAAATTTTATCTTTTGCAATAAACCCCTATAATATTTTTTCTATATATATTTTTTTTTTGTTTTAATCAGAAAACCTCTAAGAGCCGGTACATATTGCATTCATGATTGTCAAGAATAATATTGAATATCACTATCAAGTGTCTCATTTCTCATAATTTAAGATTTTAGGTGAGATATCAGTCATCAATAATAGTGAGCTATATATATATAGAGAGAGAGAGTGATAGAGACTATATTCTTTGGCACTAACTACATACCAAAAAGGGTAATTTTTTAAATTTTATTTTATTTTATTTATTGGCAGGGAGCGGATTCAAATCGCTGAATCCTTATTCATCTGGTTATTTTGGGGCTGCCATTAAGCTTCAACCTGGCTATACTGCTGGAGTTATTACATCCTTCTATGTAAGAAATTAAATATTTTAATTTCCAAATTTAAAACTACTGAAACAGATTTTTTTTTTTTAAATTTCAAATTTTAAATGAATTATGAAAATTGCAGCTTTCCAACACTGAGGATCATCCAGGGAACCATGATGAGATTGATATTGAATTTCTGGGCACGACATTTGGGAAACCTTATGTCCTTCAAACAAATGTTTATATAAGAGGGAGTGGAGATGGTAATATTATCGGACGTGAGATGAAAATTCATCTTTGGTTCGATCCCACCAAAGATTTCCACAATTATGCAATTCTCTGGAATCCAAATGAGATCATGTGAGTTGAAGTTACTTCTCTCTCTCTCCCTCTCTCGTGTCCGTTTACATGCATGTAAAATAGTTGCACCTTTGCAACTAATACTTTATATAGTAAAACAACTGATACCTTTTAATGATACAATTTATATCATCAAACTAATTCCTTTAAATAAAACTAATACTATTTAAAAATACGCACAAAATGAAACCCAGTTGCACTGTAAAAATTGGTTTATATAGCATTTTGTGGGTAAATTAATATTTGTAAGTTAATTTCCCTTTAATATAAAAAACTACTCCCACCGATCCATTTTATTTTTCTTTCCAAAGAAGAATTTATGACCCATTTTATTTGTCATTTTGAATTAATCTAAAATAACTGAATATCATATTTTCCAATTGTATCCTTCTACTTTTATTTGTGATAGTATTGATTAATGATCATATAAATAAATAAAAAAAAGGTAAAATAGTCGTGTTTATAATTAGAGATGAGTTTATAGATAGTCTAACATAAAAGTAATAGTTCTTTTGTGTCATAGTTTGTAAACTTTTTAGCCAGGAGAATATGTTTTTCTCAACTCTACTATTTTCCAATCTTTTCATGATTTAACTCGTACCACCATATATACATTCCGTGCCAACATAATTTCAGTATGTGCCATCATTTAATTAACCTCGTACCGCTATGAAATTAAACCCGTACCATCCTAATTTCAACCTTGTACACCATTATTTCAATCTCTACCACAATTTAATTCAACTCGTACCATCATTTTTAAATTTGTACCATAATTTAATTAAGTCTGAACTAAAATAAATTAATCCCTTACCTTCATTTAATGAAGCCCGTACCATTATTTTTTTAAAAAAATTTATTGACTTCATTAAAGGTAAAATTGTCTAAAATATTATTCTTTTGGCTAAAAAAGAATAAAATTTAAAATCTTGATAGAAAAGAACTTTTTAAATGAGAATGGGCTTTAAAAAAAAAGAGGGGTTTCTCATAATATTTAAGGCTATTTAATGAAATATTTAATTCTTGTGAAATATATATAAACGTACTATATATGAACATCAAGTGAAAATATTATATGCAAAACGTCTTAATGAGATACATCATACAATATATCAATCGAGGAGGTAGGTGCAAAAATAGATCATAAAATAATTCCAATAATAGAGTCTTCAATTAATATTTGTCTTACTAGCGTTTTGATCACATGATGTGAAATCGCAGATTTTTCGTAGACGATGTGCCAATTCGAAGATACCCAAAGAAAAGCGACGCCACTTTTCCATTAAGGCCCATGTGGCTGTACGGCTCAATATGGGACGCCTCATCATGGGCCACCGAGAATGGAAAATATAAAGCTGACTACAATTTCCAACCCTTTGTCGGAAAGTACAAAAACTTCAAGATCGGCGGTTGCAACGCCTACAGCCGCTCCTACTGCCGCCCCGCCACCGGTAATCCGTACGGAACCACCACCGGGGTCAGCCGCCAGCAGTACGCGGCGATGGCGTGGGTTGATAAGTACTACAAGTTTTACGATTATTGCAGGGATCCCACACGTGACCGGAGGCTCACGCCCGAGTGTTAGGGTTTTTGGGTGTATTTATTTGGATTTTTGTCAAGTGTAAAGTTTAGTTGCTGTTTTTGGAGTGTCTTGAGATGGGCCCAAGTTCTAATCCAAGCCTTTGAAGATGTGGAAATTTTTGTGTGTGTGTGTGTGTGTGTGTGTTGAGTGAGTGAGTGATGAAATTGTGTGTATAATTAAGGGGATGAAAGTGCCCTCTCAACTTGTTCGTGAAAGTAGGATATGTAAGTGCCTATAAATCATAAATGTATACCTTTAATATGCAATTTTCTTTTTACAGTATATGTGGTCTTCAATTACCCATGATTTATCAATCAATTTCTATGTTTAATTTTCTAGTTGGAAATTTGGTATTGAGGTGTTTCAAACACCTATGTTTGACCAACATGTTGGAGGACTAAACGTTAATTTCAGGAAAATTAAACGTGATAGAATCGTTATACTTGCGGAGTAGATGATCATAGTACACTACTACACATTTTAGCTTGGACAGCTCTACTTGGACAACCCTTTTAGAAAGAGCTCTCAAAAAACGACTTTGGAGAGCGGTTTTTAATAAAATAAAATAAAATTAAAAAGCGGTTTATAACCGCTCTGCAAGGGAAGGCGGTTTCGAACCGCTCTGTAAGCTGCAAGGGAGAGCGGTTTATAACCGCTCTGCAAGGAGGGGGCTTGAAATGCGGTTGAATAATTTCTACAAGAGAGCGGTTCCGAATCAAGACTCTAAGCGAGCCCTATATCGAATACAACCCCCAAATATCGATCCAAGATCATATTTTTTCTTCCTCACGGCCCAACTTCCTCCTCTCGCTCTTCTCCATTTTTTTCCGTGAAAAAGCCGTTGCCACCTCGCCCGCCCTCCTCCTCCCCCACCAGGTCGCCTCCTCTCCTCCCTCCCCCCCGCACCCTCCACCCCCCTTCCCCACTGTGTCGCCCGGCCAAGACCCTCCTCCCCCCTCCCCCTTCCCTCTCCACACCGCCTCCCCCCCATATCTATATATAGGTAATTTAGTTATTTTATTTTATGTTTTATATATGTATGTATGTGTATATATATATTTATATATATTTATATATATATATATATATGTTAGGATATATATATATATATGTTAGGATATATATATATATAGTGTTAGATTAATTAATTGGTTAATTTACTTAGTTTTGATTGTTGTTTGTTTGAATATTAGATTGTTTAATTTAGTTTAATTGTTGTTATATGTTAGGATTATTAATTGTTGTTTGATTAGATTGTGGTTAATTGGTTGTCAATTTGTGTGTTGTTTCACTCAAAAGTATTAGTTGTTTCATTTATAGGTATTAGTTGTTTCATTTAAAAGTATTAGGTGTTTCATTAAAAGGTAATATTAGTTGTTTCATAAAAAAGTATTAGGTGTTTCATTCATAGGTATTAGTTATTTCATTCAAAGGTATTAGTTGTTTCATAATAAGGTATTAGGTGTTTGTTCAAAGGTATTAGTTGTTTCATTAATAAAAAAGTATTAGGTGTTTCATTCAAAGGTATTAGTTATTTCATTAAAAGGTATTAGTTGTTTCATAATAAGATATTAGGTGTTCCATTCAAAGGTATTAGTTGTTTCTTTAAAAAGTATTGGTATTGGTTGTTTCATTCAAAAGTATTGTTGATAGTGTGTGATTAATGTTGGTTTAATTATATTGTTGTTAGTAGCTTGGATTAATTGTTGTTAGTACGTGGCTTGAATTAATTTTTGTGTGTTTCTTTAATTAGATGATTAATGATGGTACATTAGAATACATTAGAAAATTAAAATGAAATGTAGATTAAGTATAGTTAGGTATGCTTTTAGGTTTAATACTTTAAGATACATTGTCTTGAGAAACAGTCTTCATATTGTCTTTCCTATATGCATTTGTAGGCATCTGTAGCTAGTTCTATATGGATCGAAAGTGAGTTCGAGCAGATCGATTATCAGATGAGTATAGGAATGGGGTGGAAGAGTTTTGTAATCATGCAATTAGACCTTCGCGACCCACCATCGGTACATTCCATGTCCTTGTTGGAAATGTATGAATGGAAAAATTGTTAGTGGTCGAGAAAATTTGTTCGTCCACTTGATGATTTACGGTATTGATAAAGCATATACCGTTTGGACATCTCATGGTGAGACAAGAGATAGATGTAGCTCAAGCAACCTAGGAACTGACTTTAGGTTTGAAGATACAATGGATGCAGATATTTTTCGATGATAAAATCATTGTTGATACATCGAGTGGGGATGACGGTGATCCGCGAGATCACCCTTATATGTCGAGAAGTTAAGGGATTCTATTTGGATTACCATTGTGGGGGTGTGAGAAGGCAACAAAACCGTCGGATGTGTTGATATTGTTCAACCTAAAAAAGAAATTTCTCACCGGTTGTCCGATCGATTGTCTTCACAAGTATCTCGGAAGCGATTAGTGGTCTATTGCTCGATGGAAATGTACTGCCTACGAGAGCATATGATGCTAAACAAATGCTCAAGTCCATCGGATTAACACATCAGAAAATTCATGCTTGTCCGGGTGATTGTATCTTATTTCGGAAGGAGTATGCAGAACTCGATGAATGTCCCAAGTGTGGGGAGAAGCGATATAAGAAAAATAAATCTCCCGCGAAGGTGATGTGGTACTTTTCGATAATACCAAGATTCAGGAGAATGTATAGTAACGCTGTGGATGCTAGAAATTTAACTTGGCATCATGATGATAGGATCAAAGATGGAATGCTAAGACACCCTGCAGAATTCAACCCAGTGGAGTATTGGCAAAGAATTTTCGGGCTTGGCTGAGAAGTCAAGCACGAGATCCGGATATTGGTCTTTACTCGGCTAGTCCGCCTGAGGCATATCAGAATTGCCCTACGGTGGCCCCATACTGGGAGGAGTTTGTGCGACGATCTTTGGAGGATGAGTTCCAGGTAAAATTGATCAATATCATTTAATGCCCTATAATTTTCAGTGTTTATCGTATTTCTATTACACTGTAGTCACGAAGTGAGAAAAATCGCAAACAAGCCAAGTCGATGGAGGCGCGATATCGTGGATCGAACAAAGGTTATACACGCATAAGAGAAAATCTGGTGAGATCAAAATCCTAACTTTTAATTTTGTTTATATATTCACTTTTAATATATCTAATAAGGGGACATGTTAATGACTATCGTAGAAAGAAGAAAAAAAGAAAGCTAGAGAGCGTGAGCCTGTTGTTACCCATTTCGAGTTATTTCAAACTACTAGAAAGACTCGATTCGGGGATATTCCCGATTCCACTGCACAGCGTATCATCGAAGATGGGGTAAGCTATCCATTAATTTGTCTTTGAATTAGAAACAATTATTTCTAAACAAATGATTAAATAATAATCTTTTGTAATTCAGGAGCGTATGTCTCAGACCATGACGCCCGAAGACGTCCGCTTTGTCGGTCCCAATGATCTACTTGGACGGGCTATAGGTCGTCAGGAGCATCCCGGCCGCTTACAGAGTGTTGGATATGGTGTGACGAAGTCATCATTGGCCATGTTATCTGCTCTTCAAGCCATGAATATGGTGGGTATACTTTCAGAACAGGTTGCCCAGATGGTTAAAGAGTTGGAACAGATGAAGTCCGAGAGACGGTCGCATCACAGAATGTCCTCGAGTGGAGCAAGCTGTGAAAATAGTGTCGCTGATACTATGTTTTCGGCTAATGCTAGGGACGATTTTATTGAGGCACTTCGAAACGACGTCCCGCAGGTATCAGATGTGTCTCACATTTATTTTAATTAAAGACTAGTATATATATTAAAATTTTCTAACTAAATATCTTATTCGAACAGTCATTGACCCCATGCTTCCTTTATTTGGAGGATCCTACTCGGTTGGTGGCTACAAGAACGTTGCTCAATAACTCCGATGGAGTTATTCATGGTAGTCTCATCACTCCTGGTTTCGTGAGGGTCACGCTCGATGTACTCGTAATCCGAGAAGAGGATTCACGAGTGCCTAAACCAATTGATGATGTTGTCACAGTCGGAACAGCTGTCGGACACTTCATCGAATGGCCGACCAACTTGGTCTCTCTCACCATGAAGTTAAATTTAATATATGTTATTAAAGTTCATTATCTTATTTGTCATTCTAAATAATGTTGCAAATTGATTGTAGAAACTGCCGACACCACAAAAACCTAAACATAAATCAAAGGGTGTCGCATCCAGTCAGGGGGAGATACCGAGGGACTCCACTATTGGTGGTCACAGACTAATTGGTTATCCATTGCCTGGAGACTTAGATCACGACTACGCCATACATCATACGGTGCAAGTGATAGTGGAGTCCTCT
This sequence comes from Stenogyne calaminthoides, assembly GCA_037126765.1. NCBI lineage: Eukaryota > Viridiplantae > Streptophyta > Magnoliopsida > Lamiales > Lamiaceae > Stenogyne > Stenogyne calaminthoides. Next base: position 24,656,217 of record JBBCBC010000019.1, read on the forward strand.
GATTTCGATATGGTCACAGTTTCGATGAATGCTTACTTTCATCAGAATTCTATTGAAGAATACATCGCTCGGGAGCATGTGATTGAAGTCGTGAACGACCAGTGGTTGAGTGCAACGAGCATAGCCTTTTATCTCAGGTATGTGTTTACTAATTAATTATCAGTATTTACTTTCTATATATAGTTTAATTTTCAAATTAAATATTAAGTAGCGTATATATGTTGGTTAAAGATATATGGGTGAGGTATATCTCTCCAGAGATCCTCGAGCAGGTGGAATGTATTCTTTCGTATCCCCCCAAGTGCCTTGCTTAATGGCTGATAGGCCACAGACCATGGAGTGGTTAGTTTCTCATATGCTGAGTTATACTGACAGAGACCATCTCATTTTTTGGCCAACAAATGTGGGGTGAGTACAATAAACATTTCGTTAAAATTTATATTCATAATATATATGATATTTGCACATATGCTAAATTTACAGTTAATTTTAATATTCTTAATATAATATAGGAATCATTGGGTGCTGGTCGCCATAAATATGAGCACATTAAGTGTATATTTTATGGATCCAGCTGCGAATGGGTTGGCTTCAAATCGGCCTGATCTCACTTCGTACATGGAAGCGTAAGTTCATTTTTAATATTATAATATAATGATTTTTTTAACTTATTAAAATTATGCATATTTAATCTAACTTTATTTTTTAATTCTAATAATAATAGTGTGATGATGACGATGTATCGAGTCGCTTTTCCTAATCAAGGCTCAAGAGCTAACTTCAATAAAGTGAATGGAATAATGTTAAGGTAAATTTAATTTATTAAGTTATCAAATTAATATAAAATAATTATAATTGTAATATGTGATTATAATTGCTAATCAACAGGTACCGAGGCAACTAGATAGCGATCACTGTGGACATTTTGTGTGTTGTTATATTGAAGATATAATATGCGCTTCTCAAACGTCGATTCCTATCAACGTAAGTCAATTTATCGATTTATTTAAATTATTATTAATTGAATAAAAATTCATACTATATATATCTAACTATGTTGATTAATTGATCGTTGTTTGCAGTTTGTCTATGATCGTCCGGTCAAGTCTTACTCCAAACAAAGAATGAACAAATGGAAAATGGATTGGACAGGGTACCTTTACAATCGATTCTTGTATAATTATAGATAGAGTGGGATAACTTTTGGTAGCATATTACTTATATATATATATATATATATATATATATATATATATATATATATACTTCATGCATGTTTTAATTTGTTGTATTGGACGAATATTTATTTCATGATATGTGTATGCGTTTATTAATTTATTTGATGTTTTGGTATTAATTGGACGTACGTATATATATTATCGTGTGGTATAAAATTTGGTTTTTAGTTTTGGTTTTGGTTTTATATAAACAGGATTTTAAAAATATAAATTAAAAATAAAAAATATTCGATAATGGTTTTTAAAACCATTTGTCAAGTGTATTAATATATATATATATATATATATAAAAGGGTTAGGAGAGCGGTTTGTAACCGCTGTCCAAGTGAATATTCTTGGACAGCGGTTACAAACCGTTGTCTAAGTTGTAACTTGCAATGCGGTTGAAAACCGTTGTCCAAGTGCAATATCTTGGACAACGGTTTTTTATCAGCTGTCCAAGCTTGGACAACTGTTACTTGGAGAGTTGTTATAACCGCTCTTCAAGGTTATTTTTAACAGCTCTCCAAGCCCAAATCTGTATTCGTGGTATATTAAAAATCTCATAATCAAAATTCGGTGAGTGAGAAATGAATACGAGAAGTTGACGTCGCAACCTCTAGTTAGAGGATTTCTAGTGTGTGGGGAGAAAATTAATTAAGTGTAGTTTTTCCCACTTGTCCCACAGAGGAAACAAGTAAGGAAAGTTCCTTGTATAAATATAGACATAAGTTTATATATGTTCTTCAAAATAGGTGCATGGGGACCCTTATCCATGGACCACACGCGCGCGCCTGCGCCTGAGTCCGGGTTCGTGGTTCTTGACAATAGGGACCCATCTATCTTGTGAATTTAAGTGAGTTTAGTATGTCAAACTAATACTATTTGGTGTATAGAGTTGAGAACCGGTCCAAACCGTAGCAAAACCAGGCCACAACATTGGACCGACCTCTAAGTCAGAAAACTGGTTTCTTTTGTTTATAACTAACTTGAAACTGAGTTAGTAATATCAGTTTGAGGGCTTTGTGTGCTGCACAGCTTCGTTCGCAAAAAAATGACGGTTTTTTCGTTCTGTTTCATTCAATTCGGTTAGGGGTTTGCTCATATACTCATTAGATAGGTTTTCATCATCTCAATTGGGCATCGTTCAGAGAGGTTCATATTTGATTGAGAGAGTTAGGGTTTGAAGAGAGTTTCATCAATTCGATCCAAATTCTTGATCAACTGATGCGTGTATCTGTACTGATTGATTCGTTGATAGTGGAAGTGTGTGCTCTGGTCCCGTGGATGTAGGTTTTACAACTGAACCACGTAAATCGCGTTGTTGTTCTTGTTTTGCATTTTTATTCATATGGTTTTGTGTCTGTTTCATTTTCTGGGCATGAGGTTGTGTCAATCAACCGACTTTTGTTTAACAAGTGGCGCCGTCTGTGGGAAGCTTGGAAGAAAATGGGATCACTGAAGTTTGATGTTGAGAAATTCAATGGAAAGAATGATTTCGGGCTTTGGAAGATTAAGATGAAGGCATTGCTGATCCAACATGGATTGGCTAATGCTTTGAAACCTGCTGATGAATGGCCAGCTGCTTCATCAGCTAAAGCTGATGCACAACAAATCAAGAAGGCAGAAATCTTGGAGAAGGCTCATAGTGCAATAATACTATGTGTTGGATATAAACCATTGAGGGAAGTATCAAAAGAGAAAACAACCATTGATCTCTGGAAAAGGCTGGAGGATCAATATCAAACCAAGTCTGTGTCAAATATGCTTTACATGAAGCAGAAGCTTCTTGGTTTAAAGATGACAGAGGAGAAGAACTTGAGTGAACAACTTAATGAGTTCAACCGGTCTGTGGATGATCTTGAATGTTTAGAAGTGAAGTTGGATGATGATGACAAGGCTAGGATGTTGTTAAACTCACTGCCAAAGTCCTTAGAAAACTTCAAAGATGCTTTGACGTTTGGAAAGCAGGAACAACTGAAGTTTGATGAAGTTCAATCTACAATCAAGACAAAGTTTCTGCAGCAAAGTGACAAGAAACCTTCAAAGGATGGAGAATCCACTAAACAAGGGTGGCAAGAAGAAGTTTCAGAAAAAAAATGATGGAAAATCCACTAAACAAGATTAGAAGAGCTCTGATTTTGTGGAAAAGAGAAAGTGTTTTCACTGCCACAAACCTGGTCATCTCAAGAAGAATTGTCCAGATAAAGAAAAGAAACCACAAGAACCTCCAAAGGCAGAAGTTGTTGTTGCTGAACAAGGTTATGAGAGTGCAAAGGCCATGACTGTAAGTAACAATAAACTTTCTCATAAATAGGTGCTTGACTGTGGTTGTTCCTTTCATATGTGTGCTATAGTGCATTGATATATAGATTTAAAACTCTATGACGGAGGTCTTGTGTTGTTGTGATGAAAACTGTCAAGTTAAGGGTAGTGGATCTGTTAAAATCAGAATATTTGATGGGAAGATAAGAATCTTGACAAATGTCAGATTTGTGCCTGATCTTAAGAGAAACTTGATTTCATTAGGCTCTCTTAATGATCTTGGGTATGAATTCAACACAAATAGAGGTTTCATACAAGTCACTAAGTCCAAAAGAGTTGTGATGAAGGGAGAAAAGGTAAATGGACTTTACACTCTAGTAGGGGAAATTGTTACTGGTGTCTCTGATGCAACTATCAGCAAAGATAACACCACTCTATGGCATAAAAGACTTGGTCACATTGGTGAAAATGGCCTGCAAGAGTTATCAAGGAAAGGGGTGTTTTCAGGGAAGAGTCTATCAAAGCTACAGTTCTGTGAACAGTGTGTTTTTGGAAAGTCAAAGAAACAATCATTCACTAAAGGCACTCATTCTACAGCAGAGAAGATTGACTATGTTCACTCTGATGTTCTGGGTCCATCAAGAGTGGAAACACATGGTGGAGGAAGATATTTTATGACTATAATTAATGATTACTCGAGGAAAATCTGGGTGTTCATTTTGAAACTGAAGAGTGATGCATCTGGAAAATTCAAAGAATGGCTAACTGAGTATGCGAACAAGTTAGGCAAGAAGCTCAAACACTTAGGATTTGATAATGGACTTGAGTATCTCTTTGAGGAATTTCAATCTTTCTGCAGAGAAAAACACATTACAAGACACAGTACAGTTCCACTGAATCCTCAATAGAATGGTGTTGCTGAGAGGATGAATAGAACACTACTTGAGAGAGTGAAATGTATGCTCTCTGATGCAAAAATTCCAAGAATATTCTTGGGTGAAGTTGTTAATACAACAAGCTATCTGATTAACAAGTCTCCATCCACTGTTGTTGTAGCACAAATCAAATTAGATATGTGCCCGTATTCGACACGTCAGCAGGGCCCACCTAGGCCCGGATCGACCCGACCCAACCGAAGATCAAACTCACCTTAACGAGCGACCTCCCTCGAGGACGATCCATAAACGAGGTCGGAAAGAGAAGAATAAAGAATGTCTGAGCGGGCGACCTCCCCCGATGTCGCCCCACGAGCAAAGTCTGCAAGCACAACACAAGAAGATAATCCGACAAAATCAGGAGTCAACGTCAACCTCACGAGACGAGACAAAAGCATTTAGTGTAATGTAGAACTAGTTTTAATTATTAGATCCACAGTTGTAATAAAATTCTAAAATAAAGGGTTGAACGAGTTTATAGGGTTTTTTGGCCTATCAAGGGTGGTCCTCTCCTCTATAAATAGAGGACCACACCTCATTGTAAAGCCTCTCTTCCGTTTGGCCCTCATTCATAATATATACAAAAAAAAAATTCAAGGGAAGAACTTAATAGTGTTCTTGTTCGTTTATTATGTTTCATAGTTATTAATCGGTTTACATCATAGCCACATTAAATCCTTATGTCCGTCCCGATAAAATCGCTATCAACAATTGCCGCTAAAAGAAGGGTATTTCACTATAATTTTGCTAAATTTTCTTTTGAAATTTCCTTCATATCTTCAAATCTTCAAAAAAAATCTTGATGAACACTCATTCTTCATCAAAAACACCTAAAAATCTTCAGATATTCAAACCCCCCATCTTCAAATCTTCAAACCTTCAAGTGAAAATTCCTTCACATCCTCAAATCTTAAAACACCCATCATAAAATCTTCATGTCTGCAAACATGAATCCTCAAAATTCCAAACCTCACACTCATTTTAATATGTGGAAAAGATCCACACATGTCATCTGTAAAAACCAAAAACCCAGAAAAATAAATCTATACACTACTTCTCTTTCTTTGAATACACATAAAAAATCTGGGCTCGTATGCAATTTGTTCGAAGCACATGTCATTCATCACTCTCTGCACTTTCAAAAGAGCTGGAGTATGGTTTTTGTTTTGACTTTTGTTTTCTACCTTGAATCCCTATTTCATTTCAAGAACAAACCCCTCATAAAAAAAAAACAAACACGTACAAACCCACATATACATACACCTATACATTCTCTTGAGAATCCGACTCATGGTGGCGAGTGCTGATTTTTTCGGAGCAAGTAAAAGAAAAGAGAAAGCTTTCTCAAATCTCTAAAATAGAGGGCTGGAATCTTCATCAAGATAAAAAATCATTTCATGGTTACCGATGTTTCACCTTTTCCGGCTAACTTTCGTCTCCAAAAGATGGAACCCGCTGTCTCTCAAGCCCGAACTCAGTCGTGTTTAGCACTGATTTGGCTCACCGTCAATTTTCAACTCGCCCTTGCCAGAAGTCAACCGCTGCCACCATGACCGAAGCCCTGGTCCACGTCTGTGTGTTCATCCACAGAGGTCAGAACCAACGTCAGAAAACGGCCATTGAACCCCCAGCACTGCCGACATCCGGCCAACAGCATCGGCGACCAGCGCCGCTGCACCACCTCAGCCTCTCACATTGCCGCCCATCTCCGCACCGGCATCGCCATCGCCCCTCACACCATCGCCCTATCGCCCCCAAATCCGCCGCGGCGCAGACCAGTCCCTCGAGCCCCACGCCTGTTACAGAAAGCCCTTTTGTGGGCTTGACCTAATATCAGGTGTTGGACCTGAATTTCATGAGTTGGGCCAGAGTTTTAAATTAATATTTGGGCCCATGTTTTTTGTCTGTTAATTTATGGGCCGGGGCTTCTGCTGAATAAAGTTTGGGCCACATTTATTATTTACTAATAATATTTGGGCCCAATCCTAAAAAAAAAACCGGTGGGCAGCAGCTCGATAAAAGTAAATTGCTCGGGCACCTGGAGTCTCGCGAGCAACTCAAAGAATCTAAGGGCAGTCTTTTTGCTCACTTCATCAGGTTAATTCTATTAACTTTCTTTTAATACATTACAACTCGCATATTTTCGAATACATTAAAAAACGGGGGCATAGATACTCGTAGATACTCAAATTATCAAATTTAACTTCATATATGAATACTCGTCTCTCAAATTAGTGTATAATATCGCATACACCACCTGTTTGATGAAATGCTTAAAAGAACCATGCTTGGCTTTACTCTCCTATGAGAAATTGCTCACTAAATCAAAGAATGAACAATTGAACATGTCACAAGATAAATCTTAAAATGAAGTAAATATATTTGATAATAGTTTTTTATATGAGAGAATAATGGTGATTAGAGAAATGCCCTACGATTGCATTCTTGAACTTTGCTAATCATGAGTGTGACTTTTGAACTCTCGGTATGCTTAATTCATTAGCTATCCATATTAGATGAAGTTAACGTGATATTAAATGGTTTGCTTATTTTTTTGGAGGAAATTTTTCATGACTCCCGCATTAGAAAAACTTCCAAGTTCGAGGGAAATGCGAATAGGAATAAACACGAATCACAATCACCTTACATAATTGACATTATGCAACGATACACATCGATATGATTATCATGGAAACATAGACCATAGTTAAAACAAAAGAACACCTATACGACGCTCGAAGACCCGAAGACAACTCAAATAATCTACTGGCAATCATTTGCCCATTCATGTCAACATACACCCGAGCTCTCTCCCATGAGCTCCCCTTGAAAACCTGCTCATCTCGAGTAGGATCCCATCCGAGCTCTCTCCGACGAGCTCCCTTTGAAGACCTGCTCATCCCGAGCAGAATCCAATTTGGCTCTCTCCGACGAGCCATCCCCTTGATGACCTTCTCATCTCGAGCAGGTTCCCATTCGGCTCTCTCAGATGAGCCATCTCTGAAGACCTGCTCATCCCGAGAAGGATCCCATTCGGCTCTCTCCAATGAGTCATCTCTTAAGACCTACTCATCTCGAGCAAGATCTCATCCGGCTCTCTATGACGAGCCATCTCAAAAGACCTGCTCATCCCGAGCAGAATCCCATCCGGCTCTCTCCGATGAGCTATCTCTAAAGACCTGCTCATCCCAAGCAGGATCCCACCGAGTTCTCTCCGACAAGCTCCCCTTGAAGACCTGCTCATCTCGACCAAGATCCCATCCGGCTCTCTCCGACGAGCTGTCTCTGAATACTTACTCATCCCGAGAAGGATCCCATTCGGCTCTCTCCAATGAGCCATCTCTTAATGTTGGGGTTATACTGAAAAGTATGCTTTTACTTTATATAACCAAACTGAAATTTCTTATTTATTTGCTGAAATAAATATTTAATCACTGTTGCATTAAATATGAATGAATGTTATATATGTTTATTGCAAACCCGTTCAATAAGACAGTACGTATTACGTTGTAGTTAATTTGGTGATACCCGATCACTGAAGATCAAATTAACAGCCCTCGCAATTAAGTACAAATTCACAACCTAGATGGAAATGAACGAACCATCATGAACGGTTGGAGTGTGAGACCCAGATTGACCTGTCTTGACCAAGGGATCACACTAGCGCATTTAGCTGCGCCGAATGAAGACCTACAGGAGGACAAATTCTTCGGTACTGGATATACAAGAATTAGATCTCAGTGGTGCGTTGTTTCTTAATCTCCGTCCCTTAAATAGGATCGTGTGAAATTAATAACTATTGCTTTGACTTACGATGGGAAGAGAGTCAATGCGATTCGATACCTTATATCTTGGGCAATATTATTAATTACATGACGATTGCTGACATTTAATACGGAGAATCGCGTGCAAGTACGTCTTGCTTGATTTGTCCCCTTGGTGGGCTCATATCCTTTATCATGCCAAATCTTGCAAGTGGAAATTTATTTTCGGCATGGATAATAATGTTGAGTTGTCTTTACTCCAAGGACGAAGATATTAATTAATATAAAACTTGTTTAGTGGCTTAATTAATTAATGGACTAAGATAATTATAAACGCGGGAAATAATGACCGGAAGCCATGTTATATGTGAAATCGTAATATGGGTTAAGATGGATAGTTCAATATTAATTTTATAGTGGAGTAAATTAATATTAATGGACTTGAATAATATTTGGCCCAAAATATTAAAGCTTCATAGTCCATTGGAGGTCCAATCTTAATTCTCCTAAAGGCCCCCCAAATAGCCCAAAATAAAGTCCAATTAATGAGAGAGAGAAGAAAATATTCTTGCTATATTTCCAAGTCATAATTTTCGAAAATATTGTCTATAAAAGGAAGAAAAGATTGTCTTGATTTTCTTGTAGATAGTTTATGGAAAGAGATAATTATTGTAGGAATACATAATTATCCCATAAATTCAAGAAGTCGAATCTTGACTCCTTTATTAGTGTATTTTTTGAAAAATATAAGGTAGAAGAGGGGAAGGAGATTTTTATGGAAAATTTAATTAAGGAGAAAATAATATAGAAGATATATTCAAGATTTCTAGGAGACCAATAAAAGATTTTCTTCCTTATTTCCTAAGCCCTAATTTTCGCCCCCTCCTCCCTATTTATAGGGGATGAGCTCTTCATTCCCAAGTGCAATTCCATGTGTTGGAAATATTAGAAATCCACAAAGGTGGTAGCAAAATATTTTATTTTCTCTCCATTAAAACCGTTCATTGAAATCTTCCCATGGGATAACGACGTGGACGTGGACTTGGGGATATATTTGGGAAGGCTCTTGGGTTGATTCATCCGTTTGATTCTTCAAGAGGTTAGTAATTCCGTAACTCCTAGTTCCGCATGTTTAGGATTTACGTGAATTATGTGTACGCATGTTGTTTATTATTATGTTGAATTAATTTAGAATTAATTCATGCTAGTAATTAACTGTTTAATTTAAATATGTATTTAAATAATCACGAATAGATCCGAATAGTTTTTCCCAACAGGACACAGATCTCATCTTTTTCCCAACACTCAAAAGACCGCGGAAAGCGGGATCTCATCCGATGAGCTATCTCTAAAGATCTCATCCCGATCCTCTCTCTAACGAGCCATCTCGAAAAAGATCCCATCATCCTCCGATCGAGCCATCTCAAGGGGATCTCATCCGATGAAGCTATCTCTAAATGAAGCTATCTAAAGACAGCTCTTTCCATCTGTTGGGAGAAAAAGGATCTCTCAAGACCCCTCGTTCGCTCGATTAAAGGCATAGTTGCGTGTCGCCGTGGTGGTGCCTCGCGGGCCAGTATGGGTTAAGGGAATTAAGCAAAGCTCTCTCGGGCGCGAGCTTTCAATCGTTGAGCGAGTTGTTCAAAACTTTGTTTTTCGTCGATCATCGGTATCGAAGAGTTCAAACGTTCCAACTTTTCAAAGACTCTCTCGATCTTTTAAATCAAAACCCGATCTCAAGCATATATTTTAATGTTTTTGGCGTCATTATCGAGGAAATTGTTGGGATATTTTAGTTATTAATTGCCAAAACATTGCTCATCCGATAACAAGCTATCTAAAGACTCCGAAGATGATTTCATCCAAGGGATCCTTTGTAGCAAACCGAAAGCACTCTCCGACGAGCTCCTTTTGAAGACCTTCTCATCTCTCGGGGATCATCCGACTCTCTTCGATGAACAATTAAAGCCATCCCTTGATGACCGATGCTTCATCTCGGCGAGGATCCCATCCGACTCTCCGATGAGACACGGATCAAAGACACTCGGCTAAATGAGATCCGTTAGACACCTGATCAATAAGAAGATAACAACATATATGGATGTCTAAAAAAACCTCTCATCAAAGGACAAAGAAAATTTGGAAGATTATTAGTATGGATTTGAATATTACTCTCCAACCGGTAATATTCAAATCCACACTATAAATCATTGAACTATCTTCAAAAGAAGATAATGGAGGATCCCAAAGTGAAATTCCCAAATATTCAAGCAACTCCATTCAAGTTGAGCCACATATCCAAATTTACCCAATAGTGTTCTTCATTGTATCTACAAAAATGCCATATCCTAAGCTTAGAGAGATTTTCCCATCCCAAGCATTGAGGCTAAACAAATGTAAGGGAAAATCTTTTTGGATTTTATACCCAAACCAGGTTGGTAGGTTAAGTTTGTAGGTTGATTTGTCCAGAACATCTCAAAGAATCCCGAAAGGGAGGGTAGGCAATCGAGGTGATAAGTCCCGTTTTTCCCCAGAACATCTAGCAATCCCGAAAGGGAGGGTAGTAATCCCGTGAGGGTGATAAGTCCCGATTTGAGTGTGAACTCGTTAAACATCTATCAAGAATCCCGTGAGAAGGGTGATTTTTTGGTTAAGTTGGTTTTTGGCTTTGGATGTAGGACTTGTTCATCTTCATTCGTTTATAAGCAAAAACACACGACGTTCTACCTCGCCTCACCTTTGTTTTTATATGGAATCGAAACGTTTTTTCCCAGACGTGCAAATGGGGTTTTCAAACAGGACCATCAATTGGTATCAAAAGCACGTGTCACGGGTTCGAGTCCCCATCAAATATCTTCTAGCAAGATCCCCTCTCCCCTGATTAAGCGAGCTTAGTATGGGTTAAAGGAATTAAAGTAGCACCTCACTACAAGTCCTGCTTTTTAAATGGCGGCGCTTGATCCTTCACCTTCTCGGGAGATCAGATCCCATCTCCGACGAGCTCATCCGATGAGCCATCTCTTAAAGACATGCTCATCCGGCGGGATCTCATCGAGCTCTCTCCGAGCAAGCTCCCTTTGTCTCTCTCATCTCGAGAATGATCCCATCCGGCTCTCTTTGATGAGCCATCTCTAAAAACCTACTCATTCATGATTTGATCGCCTTTCATCCCATCTTCTCGGTGCAGGATCTCATGAAGATTTGTCCATTTTTCAACCGGCCACCGCCTCTCTCTCCCGACAAGCTCCCCGCTTTGAAGACTTGTTCATCTTCATCCGACCTACCCGGGCCTTATCAAGATTTAATTTTTGAAAGAATGATCCCATCCCGAGCTCCCTTTCTCTCATCCGATGAGCCATCTCTGAATCTCTTAAGACCGCTTCATCCCGAAAGGGATCTCATCCGGATCTACCTTTGAAGACTCTCTCATCCAAGAATGATTCCATTGAAGACTTGCTTCATCCCTAAGCAGGATCTCGGAAGCAGATCCCATCCGACTCTCTCCGATGAGCCATCTCTAAAGATCTGCTCATCCCGAGCAGGATCCTACCGAGCTCTCCCCAACGAGCTTCCTTTGAAGACCTGCTCATCTCGAGCAGGATCCCATCCGGCTCTCTCCGATAAGCCATCTCTGAAGGTCTGCTCATCCTGAGCAGGATCCTACCAAGCTCTCCCCGACGAGCTCCCTTTGAAGACCTGCTTATCCCGAGCAGGATCCCATCCGACTCTCCCTGACGAGCTCCCCTTGAAGACATGCTCATCTCGAGCAGGATCCCATCCGACTCTCTCCGACGAGCCATCTCTGAAGACCTGCTCATCCTTATTAGCGTTGACCTGTTGGGAAATAGGGTGCCCGGATCTATTCGAGGTGCAATTTAAATATAAATTTAAATTATTTAATTATTACTAGCATGAATTAATCCTATATTAATTCATATAACAATTAAATAGAAACAAAATATCATGCATATAATAAAGCTACGTAAATCCTACACATGCGGATTTCTAGGAGTTACGTAAGGCGTGCCTTTTGGCGAATCAAACGGAGACAGATGAGCAACGGTTCGACGAACACACCCAAAGTCCTTCTTTAGTATTTCCACATCCTTGTTCAACAATCCGGTGGTAGAAAACTCGCGAACAATTAACGAAAAGGGAAAAAGAAAAATATTTGCCACCACCTTTGTGGATTTCTAATTTTTCCAACATATGGAATTGTGTTGGGGATGAAAAATTCATCCCCTATTTACAGAGCCCATGGGGGCGAAAATTTTGTGGCTAATTAGGGTTAGGAAATTTCTTTGTATCTTCCAAAATACAATTTTGAATATATCTTGTATATTCTATTTCCATAATAATCACAAAATATCTTTTATTTCCCAAAACTCCATAAATTTTGAAAATCCCATTAATAAAAAGGGAAAAAAGAATCTTTGGCTTTTCTTGAATTTATGAGATATACTTGTATCTCAAGAATACTTATTCTATAAAATCTATTCAAGAAAAACAAGAAAATATTTTCTTCTTAATATTTTCGAAAATATTGGAAAAATAAAGCAACAATATTTCTTTTATTTTAAGCATCTTTTTCACTTATTTGACTTTATCTTTGGGTTACTATGTTGTAACCATAATAATCGGTCAGCAGCCACATAGTAAATAGTGATGACGTGGCAAATGGTGATGACGTGGCAACCATGGGTTAGCAGTAAAGTACAAGGAGCCGAGGTCGGCCCCGTAGGGTGACCTGTCAGCGATCAAGGAAGAAGACGAGTCGAGCTCGCCTAATTGGGCGACCCCCCTCAAGGTCGCTCCGTAGGCGAGGTCGACAGGTGAGTCAAAACGAAGACAAGCAAGGAAAGTGGATCAAGATAGAGATTCCCAGTGTCTATTATGGAAACAGAAGATCTTACACATCTATTGAAAATCCAGACGAAGATTTAGTGTATCTTGTATTTCCTTGTTTAAAAGGCCCATTAGATGGCCCATTAGGGTTTTTATCTTTGTACATTGTAATCATTATAAATGGGGGACAAAATCATTATAAATAGGGGACAAATCCCAACAGAAAGAAGGGATGAAAGCATACACAAAATCATAGTAGAATAGTCTACGCTTGGTATCTTTTTCAGACGTAGTCTTCCGGATTAAACCAGCCATCAAATTCGTTTGTGCTTTACATTTTTCATTGATTGTTCATTCATTCTTCATTAATTACTTGTTTGTGGCATAGACGTAAAATCTATGTTACAACAATTGGCGCCGTCTGTGGGAAACCTCTGACGAATATTCAATGAAAATTCGTTAGGACCAAAAAACAAAATCTCGATGATACCCAAATTCCACAAAAACATCACATTCACACTCACTGTTCATCGAGAAAACCAAAAAAAATCGTGGATTTGTGACAAAAATTTATACACTGATCCAACACCAATCCAACCCATTCATCAACAATCCGGCATTCATATGAGAATTTGGATTACAAATCAATCACACATCCGAAAATTCATACCCCTTCATACATAATCAAAGTCCCAGAACCAAAAACCAGGATAAAGTGATCGAGAATTAAAACATGGCCGCCGGTCTCGACCCCCCCGCTGCAGCTACCCTCCAAATTAATTTCACTATAATGTTTGGTGTGGCAAAACTTCAGAATTTCGGACCCCCACGATCTGCCAATGGAATAGATGGCCAAGTTTCAGGAAGCTTCTGGCCGTGCATCATCCAGAAATTACAGAAGCGGCTCTCGAACCGCCTTTCTCAGATCGGTGCGTCGCCCCGCTTCGATTTTTCGGCAAGTCGTCATTGCGGGCCGCCGTCGCACTGCCACTGCACCTTCACCGGAACCGGATCCCACAGCTGTGTCGACACAGCTCACCGCCCCTCTGCGCGGAAATCGATGCCGCCATGGTAGGAACCTTGTGAGTCAATTCAAGCCGCCTCTATCGTGCGAGATCGGCGCGCATTCATCTTCCAGTTAACGCCGCAGCCATACCTCGCAATGGTTGTGGATCTGTGGTATCCGCGCTCGGGCCATTGGCCAGCCGGGCAACCATCGCAAGTCGCGCTGTAATCCACGGCATCAATTCGTCGCTGGTGGCCGACGAGAAAATTAGGGCTTTTTAATTTCGGCGCTGCACGATCCGAACGGGAAGGAGGATGCGTAAATTGGGGTCGGAGGATGAACAAGGTCAACGGAATTGAAGATGGGAATTAGAGCAGGTTTCGACTTTATGGAAACATGGCTGCGGAAATCTCTCGGCCGTGAACGGGTCTGCAGCTGCGTGAATTGGGGGAAATAAAAACGCGATATGGAGCATGAATTGGGAAAGAAAGACGGACTCCACGTTTCAAATTATCTGGTCTGACTTTTCTTTTGGACTTGGGCTTTTCTATTTGGGGTTCAATTGCTTAGGCTATTTAAATCTGGCCGAATAACTAATTTTAAATAATGAACTATTTGGGCCAAAATTATTATTCATAAATAATATTTTCAGCCCGGCCCAGCAGTATTAAAATATATAAAAAAAAAAACTTTATATACATATATTTATGTATAAAATAAATGTATATTTATAAATTGATTTAAATTTATCTCCAGGTTTTGTGCTAAGTGAATAACTTGATATTTAACGAATTACTCATTTTTTGCGAGGAAAAATACTCGTGACTATCGCAAGGAAAATTGTACGCACGAAGTCTCGGGGGCAACTCAAAGAATCTACAGGCAGTCCTTTTGCCCACTCACATCAGGTTCTATTTTATTTACTTCCTTTTAATATATGTTATAGTGTTCATGCTTTCATATATATTAAAAAGCGGGGGCATATGTGATCATGTCTCGAGCTATTCGATCTTTAATTACATAATACTAGTTGATTTTAGAAACTCGAACTAGCATGTCTAAATTTGGAGGTTATTGAAAACGAATTCCAAATCTTTACCTTTCACTAATAACATATACTCTAGAAAAGGGACTATCACAAAATTCATCTACGAGCATTCAAAAGTCTCATACAGATGAAACAAACTTATAATTCGACTTCAAACTTACATCGCGTCAAACGATTAAGGAAAATACTCAAATTCATAAAGTCGCGGTCTCAAACCAAAAGACCCGACAACGTCAAAATCACGAAGTCGCGGTCTTAAACAAACAAGACCCGACGACCTCAAATTAACAAGGTCACAGTTCCAAAAAATGACCCTGTCGACCCCGACAGGCGCAATGGTCAAACCAAAAGGCAATCAAGTCGCAATTTAAGTAAGACGACAAATAAGTCCTTCAAATCGCAAGTCAAAGAGAGTTGTAACCTCAATAAAACAACCTCGAAAGACGACCTTTTCATATCAAACGAATATCTCAATCCAAGTTGACACCGAGTTAAAACACTTTTTTAAAGTCACACTTCGGAATATCCTCCAGCTCGCATCTTAGCCACAACTTTCGAATCCCAAGGTCGATGAGGTCGCGGCCTAAATGGCTCGATTCTTGTCACGACTTCATAAGATGACAAAGAACAAGTTAATTTAAATCGTAATATCAATAAGACGATAAGAAAATAACTCGATTCAAAGTCGCAGAAGTTATTCAAGTCACTGGCAAACAGTCCGAAATGACTATAAACCTATGTGCCAATCTTCTCTCACATTCTTGAAACAACAAATCGCTCTGGTACAGACGATCTAAACAAACGAGAATCAAATCTAGACCCTGGGGCAAGACCCTAGGGATCCCAAACCTTTGCACATCCGTGAAAGATGTTTTTAAACAGATATCAAAATTCGATCCTAGGGGCAAAACCCCAGGAATCTCTAAGGTTATTCTATACCACAAAAATCGAAATAGATCTTATTAATAATCTCAAAATTCAAGTTTCCTTTTCAACACTGATAAAAATCAGTTTTACCAAAAAATATCAGAAACATTTTCTAACCTCCTAATAATATCTTTATAAAAATTTTCAAGGGTCTTTTAACCTAAATCTCTCTCTCCCAAAGAATTTCCTCAAATGGTCGAACAAACCATGGCATCCCGCCTTCGTGGCGGTGGTTTTGTTCGCCTCAAAGGCGTCGACATTTCGCGGCTCGGCGTTGGCATTTTCGCCGTGGCGATAATTATGTCGGCTCAAAAGGCATCGACCGATCCGCCTCCTATTTGGCATTCCTCGCCGTGGCGATGATTATGACCCCCTCTAAAGGCATCGGCAAGCCCGTCTTCGGCGGCATTCGCGCCCGTGGCGATGATTTTTTATGCCTCAAAGCGTCGACCCGACCCCGCCTTCCAAATTTGGCATTCCGCAGCCGTGGCGATAATTTTTGTCGCCTCAAAAGGCGTGAACCAACCCGTGTCCTCGGCGGCATTACGCGCCCGTGGCGATGATTTTGACCGCCTCTTAGGTGTCGACCAGCCCGGCTTCTCGGCGGCATTCGTAGCCGTGGTGATAATTTTGTCGCCTCAAAGGCATCGACCCGCCCCCCTCCTCGTATTTGGCATTCGCCTTCATGGCGATGATTTTGTCGCCTCAAAGGCGTCGACCCGATCGCCTCCTCGTGGCATTTCCGCCGATGGCGATGATTTTGTCGCCTCAAAGCGTCGACCCGACCCGTTTTGGCATTCCACCTTCGTGGCGATGATTTTGTCCGCCTCAAATCGACCCGACCGGCGCCGCCTCTAAGATCGGCATTCGCGCCGTGGCGATGATTATGTCCACCTCTAAGGCGTCGACCTGCCCATCTCTTCGGCGTCGGCTTTCCGCCTACTCGGCGAAATTCACTAGTTTTATCTATCATAAGCCAATACAAGTCAAGTAAAATATTACATTTCTTTTCATAATTCCTGGGTGTTAAACCGAAGGAGGTCGCATGAATAAACATCGAACCCCCGAGGTACGACTTTTGACAACTAGCGGCGAGATCGCCACCCTAGTAGGTGCGGTCCTCCCCTGACTTTGTAAGACGACTAAGCGAAAGTTCGTAAATAAGCTGCATCCAAATAAGACGACAAGAATGTATGCAATTTTAAAGTCGCATAAGAAAATCAAGTCGGCATGCTAAAGGTAGAAAAAGAAATGAGTTTCATTTATAGAAGGCCCAAAGGTTAATTACATCAAGTCGTGAACCGCTCGGCCAGAAATGATCGTCGACAAGCGCAAAAAAGTCTCTCACAAAGAGGTTCAACTCAAAATGCGAGCACATAAAAGTCTCGCACAAAGAGGTTCACCTCAAAGTGCGAGCACAGAAAAGTCTCGCACAAAGAGATTTAACTCAAAGTGCGAGCACAGAAAAGACTCGTACAAAGAGGTTTACCTCGAAGTACGAGCACATAAAAGTTTCGTACAAAGAGACTCACCTCAAAGTACGAGCACAAGTAAAGAAAATCAAATGCCTACTAAGTCGCAGCATGAACCAGCGACCAAGACTCTCGACGAGCCCAGAATCTCGATGAGCTCAATCTCAAATAGCAGTCTCAGATAAACCTCCTGACAAACAACGAGCACAAGATAAACCTCTGACCTGGGGGCACGAGGAAGAATCGAGCTCACTAGAATACATCCAAGTCTGAAGTTGAAGATCCAAACTTAATACCAGAAATATTATCATCAAAGTGTGACGATCAAGACCTCATGAAGGCATTCCGAGCATACACTGGGGCAAAGATTGCGACCTCAAGTGCGAAAATCAGAACTCTTATGTGAACAAAGATCAAGATCGACCTCCGAACAAAGTCGAAGCCCGCTCTTGGGGGCAATTGTTGTAACCATAATAATCGGTCAGCAACCACGTAGTAAATAGTGATGACGTGGCTGTTGGGGTTATACTGAAAGTATGTTTTTACTTTGTATAACCAAACTGAATTTCTATCTTATTTACTGAAATAAATTATTTATCACTGATGCTTTAAATATCATTGAATGTTACATATATTTATTGCATAACTATTAAATAAATAGTACGTGTTACATTGTAGTTAATTTAGTGATACCAGATCACAGAAGATTAAATTAACAGTCCCTTGTAACTAAAAGTACACCATTCACGACCTAGATGGAAATGAACAATCCATCGTGAAAGGTTGAAGTGTAAGGCTCAGATTGGCTTGTCTTGACCAAGAGATTACACTAGTGCATGACTGATGCACTGAATAGGACCTACAGGAGGATAAATTCTTCAGCACTGAACTAGGAAGAATTAGACCTCAGTGGTTTGTTATTTCTTAATCTTCGTCCCTTAAATAGTATCGTGTGTGGTTAATAATTATTGCTTTGACTTATGACGGGTAGAGAATCAATGAGATTCAATACTTTATATCTTGGGCAATATTATTGGTCACATGCGATTGCTAAGATTTAATACGAAGAATCGTGTGCAAGTACGCTTGTTCGATTTGCCCCCTTGGGAGGTTCATAAGATTTATCATACCAAATCTTGCAAGTGGAATTAGTTTCTGGTATGGATAATAATGTTGAAATGTTCCTTGACCAAGGACAAAAAAATATTAATTAATGGAAATTATTTCAGTGGCTTGAATTAATTAATGGGCTAGATAATTTTAAACACGGAAAATAATAACAGGGAGCCATATTAACAGTAATATGGGTTAAGATGGATAGTGCAATATTAATTATGTAGTGGGATTAATTAATATTTATGGGCTTGAATAATATTGTGGCTCAATATTGATAATTCAAGATCCATTGGAAGGTCCAATCTTAATTCTCCTAAAGGCCCCTCAAGTAGCCCAAACATAAAGTCCAGTAACTGAAAAATATGTTTAAAATAAAATAAAATTTTGTTGTTATTTTTCCTAAAATTTTCGAAAAATATGAATAAAATGGGAGAAAGATTTTCTTTGAATTTTGTTATGGAATGAAGATATGTATTCTTGGAATACAAGATTATCTCATTAAATTCAAGAAATCTCCCACTTGGTTATTTATATTAGAATTTTCGAAAATAAAGAAAAAGAAGGAAAAGAAAGATTTTCTTGAAAAGATATTATGGAAGATATGTATTCTTGGAATACAAATATATCTCATAAATTCAAGAAGATCCAAATCTTGGAATCTTTATCCTCTTTTTTCTAAAATTCCATAACAAATAAGAGAGTGGGATTTTTATGGAATATTTAATTATGGAGAAAAGAATATATTGGATATATATTCAAGATTTCTTGGAGATCAAGAAAGAGATTTTCTCTCCCCTTTTTCCATGAAAAAATCGGCAAACACCTCTTATAAATAGGGGATGATTCTTTCATCCCCAAGAGCAATTCCAAGTGTTGGAAAAATTAGAAATCCACAAAGGTGGTGCAACATATAATTTATTTTTCCTTTTGTTAATTGTTCGCTAGCATCCTACCACCGGATTGACGAGCAAGGACTTGAGAATACTTGGGAAGGTCTTTTGGTGTGTTCGTGTCAACGAAGTCCATTGCCATTCCAAAAAGGTTAGTTCATGTAAACCCGTAGAAATTCCGCATGCGTAAGATTTATGTGAACTATTTATATGCATGATTTGTTGTTGAATTATTATTTGAATTAATATAGGATTAATTCATGCTAGTAATAATTGTTAGAATTAAATTTGTATTTAAATATTCATCCCGAATAGATCCGGATAATTAATTCCCCAACAACTGGTATCAGAGCCTCGGTTTCGGGCTCTGAGTTTTAAATTGTAATTGTAGGTCCTTAACGCAGGTTTGTGAGGGCGTAAGTCTATGGAGGGTGAATAGACTTCAAATTTTTTATGCAGAGATCGGTGTGATGGCGATTAACTTTGATCAGAGTCGAAAGTGAATCGGTTTGATCGATAACCAAACTTATCGACTTTCAAGGCGCATCGATTCGGCAGAATTATCAATTTAACTGATGTGCGGAAGCTAAGTTTTACCCGTGAGAAAAACCAGTTTAAGATAAATCAGATTCCCAAGTTAGTCTTTTAACCAGTTGGTCAAGTGTTTGTTTTGATCGGATCGAAGCTTGGTCTTTGGCCGATCTTAACTTAGAATATGTATGCTACTTTTTAAAAGTTGTGCGATTATGTAAACAGTTAATCAAAGCGGTAAAAGACACACAAGATTTATAGTGTTTGGACAAACCGGTCCCCACGCCCCTCTCTTCCTTATCACAAAGGGCACCAACTAAACCAATCGGACTTAGATTTTTATGTTAGTCCAACACAAAGACAATCGACATATATTTAAAGAGTTCTCACTCAACCGATCCCGTAAAATCGTAACTAGAAACCCTAGTATCGAAATCTTGCTAAACAACTTAACCTAACTTTGGGTTTGGATAAGATTGTTTTGGTTCCAACTATGAAATATTTTCTAGTGTTTAAGATAAATTTTATCATCTAGATGAAAATATTTCTATGCTAAGAACTTATGGGATGAACACTTAATAAAATAATCTTCTTGTTCGTGTTCTTTTTGTGAGAAATCGATAATTGCTTAAGCTTCTTGATTGTTCGGTGTTTCCGTTTTTTTTCACTGAAGTGTGATCCCATATTTATAGACCTTGAAATCAAAGAGTCGTTGGAGAGCAATTAATTTGGCTATATTTGGTAGACTTGCGAGGATTGATGTGGCGTCTTGAGGCGGCATGGCCAAAAGCGTGAATTTTTATTTTATAGCCGTTAGAAGAAAGACCAAATCCGTAATTGCGAACCCGATCATCGTGTCTTGTTCTTATTGGTAAAATAGGCGACTTTGCGGTGTTGTTCTTCCAACTAAGGTTGACATTCTTCTTGTTCGGATCATCGACGTATGATTTGGTGAAACATCGATTTTTCACACGGTGAGTGACCGATCAATCAAGGCCGATCGATCTACTGATAGAGTCTTGGTCTTGGGTTGACTTAGCTTCAACTAAGCATACTCGGTGATGTAGGTCTTTTCGGGTCCGATCTTACGGAAGTCATCCGATCTTCAAGTATTCGAGTTTGAGCTTCATGACTTGGTGAGATATTCGACTTGATCGGATCGATCGATCTTCTGTTTTTTCTCTAAGATTCGCCCTGTCGGATATCGGTTGTTCTTTCGATCTTCAGATCGACTTATACATATTGAGGTTCCTCTCAATATGTGACCTATCTATTACATCGGTTGTTCTATACAAAGAATTATCAACTGGTATTCTATAAACGGTAATATAAACATCGACCTAATGTGTCCGATCGATCCTATTATGTGTTTTTGGAACTTTTATCAAAACTATAAATTTCCCAACAATTTTCCTTTTTGATAAAAACCAAAACACCGAGAAACCAAACACATTTGATAAATATAGAACAAGAATGGGCACATAATCGGAAAAGACAATGAGATTTTGTCTTAGGATCGTAAAATAAACTTTTCTCATTAGATATGTCGATTACATGTTACATCGAAAAGTTTGAATTTAAAAAAACGGTGATCCCGAGAAGTCTTCGATTTTTTTTTTT
Organism: Stenogyne calaminthoides; assembly: GCA_037126765.1. Lineage (NCBI taxonomy): Eukaryota > Viridiplantae > Streptophyta > Magnoliopsida > Lamiales > Lamiaceae > Stenogyne > Stenogyne calaminthoides. The sequence goes on from JBBCBC010000019.1 coordinate 24,677,853, forward strand.
ACTCTTTAGGCTTCAGATCCTTCGCGCATCTCTTTGATCTTGAGGTACGTTGAAAATCGATAAAGTTTCCATTTGACATCATTGGTCCTTCTGGGCCGATCGAGTTATTTGCGTTTTGCTCGGGTTGTCAAAATAGAATCTCTGAAATGCGGTCTGTAAATGAGCCATCCGCTTCTTTCGAGTAATCCAACAGATCATACTCTCGGCGAGATATTTTTACGTTGATTATCTTGGCCTCATTTTCCGATACTTGTAAAAATCTGGATATTTATTTTCCAACCGGTTGAGGAATTCATCATCGGAGATTCTTCTCGTGGAACAAGATCAAGAACAAAAGCATCGAAGCCATTCATTCACGATCTTATTCCATTCCTCAAACCTCTAAAGATGTGCCGCAGATTTTTGGAATGATCTCATCAATTGTTCTTTGGCAATTTGAGGTTCCGTACAAATTTTCCAGCCTTTCCTTTCTTCGCTCTCGATCTGAATTTCCTCTTTAGATCTTCTGTCTGTGCCAATTTGTCTGCCCTTCTCTCTTCTTCACTTATTTGGGCTTCTTCCACAATCTGTTCTTTGGACAATTTCTCGGCCCGATTTCTTATCTACCGAATTTGGTGGGTTGTGCTTCTTGTGATTTTTTAGTCCGAGTGGATGGTACAAGTTGTGATGTCCCAAAGACACCGCAAAGCAGAAAGACCAGTAGCGACCTTTCTTGCCTTTGACTTTTCCATCTTTTCGTAAATCTCGTTAGAAAAAAAAGATCCAGATGGTCTAGTCTTTGTCCATAAGATTCAACCTGTCGAATCAGTCTTCGTTGTTACGATCGTGTCGATGGTTTCTCACTGTCCTTCCCCTTTTTGGTTTGATCAAAAAAAAAGTGAGTGGGAGGTCGAGAACCAAAGTCGATCGATATCGCCTCACTATTGAGATCTGCAAGAACAGATAAACCTTGAGCTTGAGCAGTTAGATTTTGAACCTTCGAGATCAGCTCAGTCTTGACAGATTCCATGGCAGTAGAGAGTGTAATAATCAGTTTGTCAAGTTTCTCTTCTGTCAATTCTAGCTTTTCAGTGAGCATCGAGAAAAAAAAACTTGTTGTTGATCCACTGAATCAACTTGTCATCAACTCGATTTTATAAGTTCGGCAGAACCACGGTGGTCACAAGTTTGGGAGAACCGATCTTTGATTGCCTCAACGGGAAATAGCCAATTCCCTTTGATCTGTTATTTCTTTGAGGCCAATCATCTCGATTAGCTATCACTCCCTCAACTTCTTCTTTTCGGGAGATCTTTGAGACAATATCGATCTCTGAAGTTGATCGTGCGGTGATGTGAGATGTTTGAATGTTTTTTGCGTCACCGGATCTCTTTCGATTGTTTTGCGCCTCCGGTGGTTGGTCATGAAGCTGCGGCACAGTTCCACTATCATCAGCGACTCCTGCATCCTTCATTGTAGCATATCTGCCTTCGAGAGCTTCTTGGAAGATATCGATTCTCCTTGTTTGAGCAACCCCCGAACTTCCTGTGGATCGAGCTTTGATAGATTCAAAGATTATCGGCTCATTTGGTGATCTACTTTAGCAGATTTCCTCATATCGAAATCAAAATCTGCAAACTCATCAGCACCGCCCATCTGTTCAATAATCATTATAAAATCTGAGAAGCTTTTTAATCGAAGATCTCTCCAGGTGAGGATCTCCATAACTTCCTCTCTAATAGCAGGATGGGCGACCAGTTCTGGATACATCTCATCAATTTCTCGTTCGATTTGCATTCTGACCATTTTCCCTGTGATGGTCTTTGATGATCTAGACTCAGGAATTGTCTGTCCAGATTCAGGTTGATGAGATGTGGAGAGTTGTGGTGGTGCTTGAGTAGGCGGAAGTTGGCTGATTGGCTCGACCTGCAGAGGTTCTGCTGTGGAGGCAGGTGCGCCTGGTTCCACAACAGGTAAGCTTTCCGGTTCGCGAACTGATGTAGTTTCAGGTTCGCGGGCAGGTGGGAGAGAAGGAGAAACATGCTCAGCAGCCAGTAGTCTGAGCGGTGAATCAGGTCGAGTTGGAGGAGAAAGAGATCGTTCGTCTCGTGCTTCTTCCTCAGAATGTTCTGGCGAGCTCTCAGCTTGAGAAGCCTGCCTGTCTGATTTTTCACCTGATTTTTGTGGTGCATCAGGCTGATCTGGCGCTCCTTCTTCATCTGACTCATCTTCTAGAAACAGAGTCATGGGGGCCTGCTTCGCCTTCTTCGGCCTCTTCTCCTGGGCCTTCACCAGTTTTCTTTTCTTTTTCTGGGGGCATCTGGTGTAGACGAGGCTGCTTCCTTGCTCTTTCCCTTCTTTGCCTTTGGGGGTGGGCGATATCATCGTCTCGGTGGCCCAAATATGGTCAAGAAGTGGAGAGGAAAGCCTTGTAGGACTTGATCCATTCTGGTCCCATTTGGCATTTGACATTTTGTCCTTTAGGATAAGCGCAACCTTGTTGAGATTCTTTGATCCTCTTCTTGAGATAATTTGCCTCCATTCATTAACTCCAAATTTCTCATGTTCTTGGAGTAGAATGGCCTTTAGGAACCCATGCGATTGATGTTCTTGGCCGTCAATTATTGCACCATGTTGTATAGTTTGACGGATGTAAGAAAGATCGGAAATTTGAACGAATACCCATGATTGTTTTTTGACAATATGTCAAACAACGGTTTGGTATTTCCTCTTGAGCATTGGTCGACAAAACTCCGCGGGTCCGATGTTTGTCGACCTCGGCGAGGAGTTCGCTTTTACGATCGGCTCATCTTCATTCTCCTCAGTAGAAGAAAGCGAGATTAAATCCTTTTGGCAAAGTCGAATGCAGACGAAGTTATGTCCTCATTCGTCGGGATCGATCTCTTCTCCGTTGACCGACAAAAAGTAATTCATCTCCTTGAGTGTCAGATCCACCCTTAAATTCCTTAGGAATTGAGTGCTTCATACTACATCTTTGGATTGCGAGTGAGCGTATGAATATTTCTCAAGGCCTCCTTTTTCTTGAGAATTTGCTCCACTTCCATTGATTAGGATCCCGAAAGTGATATCAAATCGCATTTAACTTGTCGTCGACAATCTTTATTGCCGATTCGCATAATTGCACATTATTTTACCCATACTGGAGTGGCCATCTACAAATAAGATAGACTCGATTAAGATTGTGCATAAACATAGAGATATCATATATTGATTATCAGACCTATACACAGGCCTAGTAATCGATAAACACATGCGGAAACCAAGAAACAATAAAGCATAACACAGGATACCATCGATTGACAAAATCTTTAAGATCAATGGATTTTAAGGAAAAAGATTCATCAAATAATCGAAATTACCGATTTCGCATTTTTCGGGAAGATAATTTTGAAACTTAAGAAAAACACTTTGAATCGCAGAGAAGTAATCTGGAAAGTTTTCAGAAAATAAATCGCAAGTTTGTGAATGGGAAAACTCTGGTAGGGTTTTTGATGAACCTTATAAAGATGAGGAGGGAAACAAGACAAGATTTGGAAGATCAACCGTTTGAAAAGATTAAACGATCCAGATTGAGCTGTTTTGATCGTATGGTCAGGAAAAGCACGTACGAATACCTTTTGGATTTAAAAGTGCATTTTGTAGCAATTAATACATGTACCCCACGTCCGCATGAAATGATTTGCAGGGAATACGTCACACAGGTAATGCGTACAGTAAAGCAAATAAAAACAGATAAGATCCGATAAATAAGCAAATAACAAGGGAAAAGAAAAGCGTATCTGGTTGACTGATATTGCAATCAGTCAATACCACTTGTAGGAACTTGTAGTTGATTTCACTTGTTGATCTTAGTTTTCTGCCTAAACCTTATAATTTCCCAATTGTTCTTTTCAACCCGAACGGCTCGATTTCCTTTTTCGATCCTCCCCGATCCGGTTGAAGTTCCCTTCAACCGATATTCCAGATCTTTCCTTGACCGATATATCGATTTGTTGAGATATTCAGCTCAACCGATCTTCCTCATCCGATCGGGCCAGATGTAATCGATTTGCATTGACCTAATCAATCTTCTCGGATCAAGCCAATTCTTGGGATAAGTGTTACCGCCAAAACTTAGATGCAGAATAGTAGTATCTATTCCTAAGTTGCACGATTTGACAAGCGTAATTATAGTCTGAATATTTTGATATGTCAATCCGCCGTAAATTTATCCAACTATTAGTCGCGTGATTTCTACACGCTGTCCTTGTGATGCAAATTTCTCTAAAAGGCTTTTTGAAGTCAAATTTGCATTTGCACCCTTGCTTGGCCTCTATAAATTGGACCAATGTTTTTACACAACATAACCCATTCACCATACTTATCTTCTTTTGTAGAATCATGCATTCGGTGAACCCTTATTTCGGTGAAACTTAAGGCAAACACCTTTACCCCTTTTTCAATGATTTGACTTCTCAAATCAACCTGCGGTGTCCCTTTATCATTTTTTTTTTGTCATCAAAGATTTCACATACAATTGTTGCTAAGCTTTCTACCACCAAAGGCGGCGGCTCTCATTGTCGCAGAATCGAGAAGACACTTCTCCTAACCAGATGCACCTTGTGTGTCTATCGAGATATGGAACTAGCATCAACAGACTCGGTCGATATAAAAACATGAGTTTGATATACGATGCGGATCGGACAACGGTGATCTTCGTATATCAACTCGATTTTTACATGTAACACATGTGCCCATAAGGTCTTTGAACCACTTTCTTGGCACATGTGTTCCATTTAACTGTTGTAGAGCCCATTGACTTCAGTTCAAGGGCTCTCGGCTTAGAAATCCTATCAACGCCGCTCTCGCTCCTTTGGTTTTTAACCCATTTAGCGACTTTAGGATTATTTCAAAGCCTCTCTCACCCTTGTTAAGTGGGGAAAATGAGAGCATCGATTTAAATCTCTCTCTCCTCCTCTTCTAGGGTTAGGATGAGGGTTTAGGGTTATAGGTTTAGGGTTTTTCGGTTAAGACTTATGTCTTGACCTCCGGGTCCTTTGTCTTTGTAACTTGTAATGTAACGACCTTTGGTCTTTATCAATGAAAATTTCTATTATTCCATTGTTGTGTAAATTTTACGCTTTCTTATGCGATTGTAGGCTTTAATCTGTGAATCTTGCTTGTTGAATATCGAACTTAATCGACTTTACAACGATGTAAAATAACCAAACCGATTTAATCGAGATAATCCTTTTAAACCGGCGTTTCCTTTAATCGATAAACCTTAAACCGATTAGTTCTTTAATCGATAACTTGTAAATCGATCGATTTCTCATATCGGTTCCTTGATCGATCTTCTTATCGATTGAGATACCGAATTCAACCGATTCCTCTCAACTTTGGTTAGTCTCTTAACCGGTGGTTACGAGAACGATCCATCAAGCATTTTAGGTGCTTTTTCTCCAAGATCCAAAAGCCCTAAAGCTCATTGCACAATTCTTCGAATCGATCTCGGCTAGTGGCTTGGTTAGAATATCGACTTTTCAGTAAATCGATGTGAATCTTTTCCATTCGATATTCTTCTTTTCAACATGATCTCTTATAAAATGGTGTCGACATCCACATGCTTGCATCTTGTATGTAGAACAGATTCCGAGTGATCGCAATAAAGATTATTATCATCACGAATATAGGTACATTCTTAGCTACAATGTTATAATCCTCACCGGCCGACTAAGCCAGAAAGCGATTGGGGAGCAACACTTCCCGCAGCCCATATATTCTCGCTTTTAGTAGATGTCGCGAATCGATGTCCTTTTTTGAAAACCACGAGATCGGTTTACTTACTAAAAACTCGACATGTTCTCGAGGTTGATTTTCTATCAATCTTGCAACCTCCATAATCGTAATCGTAATACCCACTAAGCTCTAGATTATCATCTGATGGGTAAAATAAACCAAGATTTATTGTCCCCTTCAGATACTTAAGAATCCGCTTAGTTGCTTCTAGGTGGCTTTGCATTGGATTTGCTTGAAATCGCACATACACCTTTTTGCCAAAAGGTGATATCCGTCTCACGACGATTAGGTATAGTAGAGATCCAATGAGAGCCCTATATTCTTTCGATTTGTTTTTCGACCATCATAAATGCGGATCCATCTTGAATCCGGTCATCATAGGAATTTTGGCTTCCTTGCAATTTTGAACTCCAAACTTAACCAATAAATTCCTAGTGTGTTTTTGCTTAAGAGATGAATATCCTTCAGACTTTGCTTCACCCGGAGACCCGAAAAGTAATTCATCGACCCATCATGGACATCTCGAACTTCCTTGCATCGGTTCTTTGAATCTTTCACATAGACTCTTGTTGGGAGATCCGAAGATGATGTCGTCCACATAGATCTCGAACCATCGTAATATCTTCTCCATCTTCTATTCTCGAATAAGGTTACGTCCCATCGTTCCTTTAGTGAACCCACCGCTGTCGATCAAGAACCGAGAGAGTGTATCATACCAAGCTCGAGGAGCTTGTTTCGTGCCATAAAGAGCTTTTCTTAAGCGGTACACTGGTTGCTCTTTTCAAAGCACGGAGGTTGTTCGACATAAACTTCCTCTCGCTAGTACCCCGCTTAAGAATGCACTCTTTTTCGTCCATCTAATACACAAATGAACCCTCTGTGGGAAGATATGCTTAAAAAATGACCGAATGGCTTTAAAGTAGCGATCGGGTGCAAAGGTCTCATCATAATCAATTCTTCCGATTGTGAATACCCTTTAGCAACAAGTCTTGCCTTATTTCTGGTGATGACATTTTTCTCATCTCTTGTTCTTGAAAACCCACTTCGTGCCAATTACGTCTTGATGATTTGGGTCGGTCCACGGTTCCCAAACTTGATTTCTCTCGAACTGTTCGGCTCTCCTCCGCATGGCTAGAATCCATTTTGCGTCTTGTAGAGCTTCCTCTATTGTTGTTGGTTCCTTCATAGACAAATAACAAAGAATACATGGCACTTTCACCAATCGATGTCTAGTTTTAACTTTATCGGATGGGTCTCCGATGATCGATCGGTTGGATGATTTGGTTATCCGTGTCCTTCATTCGACGGCGTCGGTTTTGGAGAACATCATCCATTTCGATAAAGGTTTATTACTAGCGGTGGGAGTGGTGCGTAATTATGATCCACTTGATAAGAACATGTCTCGGTGATGTTGGACTCATCATGTCTTCGATGTCGTTCGTGAGAACTTCAGTGTTCCCGAACCGGATGGTTCGGTTGATATTTCTCTGTTTGCATGCGAACTTCTTCATCGACAGTTTTTTCGTACCTTAGGATCTGAATGATCCGGTGAATCGGCCTAGATCCGGAATGTATCTTTATTATGATTTCTCGATCCTTTTTCCTTGATCGTTAATGATCCATTTTCCGAGCATCAGTGCATGAGTTGATCAGCACGTCTTTGTTCTCGGAGGCGATTTCTCTTGTTCGGATGATGCTTCATCAAAGACTACATGGGGTGTTTCTTCCACAACTAGGGTTAAATCATTTGTAAACCCCGAAAAGCCTTGCTAGATGAGGAATATCCTAAGAATATACCTCATCGACTTGGCCTCAAAAGTCTTCAACCCGACTCTTCCCATTGTTGTGTATGAAACACTTACACTCCAAAAAACATGGAAGTAAGAAACACGAGGTTTTCTCGCCCTTCCACAGTTCATAGGGTGTTTTGTAGTGAGCCTTAGTCGGAAGACATCTGCATTACGAGTATGGCATGCGATGATTGATTTATACGCGTAAAGCGGCTTGGTATTGCATGTTCACTAACATCGTGCGGCGAACTTCTTTGAGAGTTCTGTTCCTCCGATTCGCTACTCCCATTACATTGTGGCGTCCTTGCGGTGATGTCTCATCTCAGATACCAAACTTAGAGCAAAAATCAAGTAATAAAAGAGTTCGTAAATTGCGTACTTTTATCGATCGATTTTTACTACAATCCGACACCCTTCTCATTTTGTAATCTTTTTTTAGCAATTTCGGGTATCTTCGTTGTCGTCTCATTCTTCTTATGTAAGAATATAACCTGTAAACTTGGAATAGTCATCCACGATTACAGAGTATATTTCGTCCACGAGATCGATTTCGTGTAATCGGGTCCGAATAGATCCATATGAAAACCATAAAGATACTCTCTTTGGATGCGGTCCAGAATTCCTTTGAATGAAGCTTTTGACTGTTTTTCCTTCCCGACATGCAAAGACATGTCTGATCCTTTGAAAATACTTCATTCGGAAGTCCTTCCACTAGATGTTGGGATTAATTCCCCAACACTAGAGACATCTTTGCTATCTTATTAAGAGTTTTAAAGTTCAGATGGCTCATTCTTTTTGTGCCGAGCCAATCGCTACTTTTGGAACTCTTAACAATCAGCATGCATTTCTTGGGCAACTGTTCCAATCTGCTGTGTAGATCGTCCCTTTCCTTGAACCAGTTAGCAAAATCTGTTGAGTGGCTCGATTCTTGATAGTGCATTGATCAGTCGAGAACTCAACACTGAATCCGTTGTCGCAGAATTGTGAAACCGATAATAGGTTGTGCTTCGGACCTTCGACATACGAGACTCGGTTCTTGTACATCATCATTCTCTAAGGTTAGAATCCTTTGGTATAACCAAAGTTATCATCACCGAAGAGTACACGCTGGCCTTTTCGTTTCTATGTAAGAGCCGAGGAGATGTTTGCTTCCAAATATATGCCTTGAGCATCCACTATCGATGTACCGGATAGTTGCTTGCACACCTCCTTTGTTGGCGGACCCACGCGATCCTGCTTGCCAAATCAGCTTTTTAGGTACCCCTTTTGGATTGGGTCCCGAGGGGTTAGGTTTAATTTTGGGGATCCATACAAACAGAAGCACTTCTATTGAGATCGGTTAGATCAAGGCCCTGATTTGTCTCCCATACCTATCAACATAATCATCGTCTCTTTATATGCTTTTTCGATTAGTATGATTCTTAGTGTGAACCTTAGGTGACTTAGAAGACTTGGGATTTATCTTTTTCTGTTTTTGTCTTCTTTTCATCCAAAGTGTGGTTCAAAAAAAAGAACCCTAAGTTTCTGATTATAGGGGTAGGTACGACTGCTACCATCAAAAGATTCATATCTTTTTGGTATAAGTGGTTTTTGCAGTTTACCTAAAGCGTGCTTATTCGGCAGCTGACCTTGATTGGGTCTCAGATTAGACTTCCCTTTTACAGGTTGTCTTTTCTGATACCTGATCTGTTGATCAGGTTGAGGTCTCTTCAGAAGAACTGGGTTCTTCTGTTGATTCTCTACCGATGCTTTACCGATTGGGGTCCATTTCGTTTCCTCTTACGGTTAGGCACCGCCTTTACCACCTTTCAACCGGTCTTTTTCCCTTATTAGATACAAGTTTGGCTTTTGGTGTATCTTTGTCAGAAACTCGTCTGATTACACCTTTTTGAGATGAATCAGCCGGGGCTTTTGAGGATGTGGAAGGGTTCTCATATCCAAGTCCCTTCTTGTTAATCGTTGTTCGAAAATAGGTGTTCATGTCTTGAACAGTTTTAGATGATTTTGTAAAAACCTCTATTTTCTTGCGCAGATTATCCTCAGATGATTTTAGACTTTCATGCATTCGGAATAGCTCATTGAATTTCGCTTGAAGAATTTTGAGGTCATCGAACTTCTTTGTTTTGTTAATTGCTAGTCGATCTTTGATCCGCTTCTTCTCGATCGAAGTTTTGACTTTTCGAATGTTGAGTTCTTAGTTGCCTTCCGGCGGTTTAGTGATTTAAGTTGAAGCTTTCCGAGATCGTTCTCTTTAGCAAGTCGATTGTTTCGATCCTCGACTTGTCATTCTCAAACTTCCACTATAGCATAAGTGTCTCTTTGCGATTGGAGAGATCCTCAAGCAATTGCTCGTAGTAAAGCTGCTGGTCAATCTCCCAAAGCGGTGTGCTAATGATAGCAGGTGTAGAAGCGAACAAAGCAGGTTTGGAGGTTACCTCAGATTGGTCCTCCGGCAGATCTCATCATCATCTGAAGAGAATATCAGATCTTCATTCTCATAGAAGTCAGCAAAGCTCGGCGATCGGACATAAATCTTCTCTACAGAGGAGTATCCGAGAATCCTCGAGAGGCGGATAGAATCGTCGATTCGGGCGTGTAAACAACCATGGCTTTTTCATCTCATGTACCGTTGCTCTCTTCATTCCTCTTTTCTTCCCTTTCTCTTGGCGTCAGTCAGGCGTTTTCCAGAAGGTGACTGGCTTCTCTCCGATTGAAGCAAAAGCTCCTTGATCCACGGAACCTTTTCTTCCCGGTGAATCACTCCGTTTGTATGATTTATCAGGTGACTTCCCTTTCTGATAGTAGTCTGAGCTTCTTCTGTCTGATTGTTTATCTCTTCTCTCATCATTTAGATTATCTCTTTTCCTTTCTTCTCTGTGATCTCTTCGATCATCGAGATGGTTCTTTCCGGAGATCTATTGGGATCGATCTCCTATCTCTTCCTCGCTTATGTTGATAATCTTTATAGAATCTTCGATACTTACCAAGTTGAATATTTGATTTTTCTAGTTTCGCAGTAGCAGAGCGATCTGCTCACCGACTTATGATGTTTCCAATGGGTTCATTGGCCTCGATCTCTTCTTTGGTTGCCTTAAAAGCAAGCCCGATTTGGAAGTTGAGGCTTGGCGGGCACCTCATCTTCATCGCTTGTCCTCTCTCAATTAAATCGAACTCGTGAGCTTTAAGGCTCAAGAACAAAGCTACTCGGCTTCATTTTTGAAATGTCTTGGCAATCCTTGATTACCGTGACTTTCATATCCCATTTCTTGGTAAGAGATCTTAATATCTTATAGTTGATATCCCGACATCTCTACCAAGTTCTCTAAGCTTATTCACGGACATAGTAATCCTTCCATCGAGTTCGTTGATGGTCTCGTTGGGCGGCATCTTGCTTTTTTCGAACTTCACCGGTTAAACTTGTAGACTTTGTCTTTTATCTGGTCATTTCCTAAAGATATCTCGCCTAGAGTGTCCCACATTGCTTTCGCAATTTTGAGATATTTAATCTTTTCTTTGGTGACCTTGTCCATTGTTTTCATGATAATATGCTCGGCGATTGTGTCCGAGTATGCGATTTCCTTTCCTCTGCATCCATCAAGGCCGGGCTTTTTTGTACAAGACTTCGGGCAAAGTTCGGATCTCCTCCAACCTGGGGTTGTCGTGATATATGATGATGGGTCCTCTTTCGATGACTTCCATCATTCTCGCCACTAATCGAACCTAGATGGTTGCACATATAAATGGCCCAATCTGCATACTCATCAATTGAGAACTTGGCAGATCATGATACATACCGGAGGTATTATCCATTTGAGTGATTTTGGAAAAAGAATGAGTTTTAAAAACGGTTTTTCAAGATCATTCAATTGACCACAAAGATTCTTCCTCAAGAATCGATGATACTCAAAAGCCGATTAGTCCAGAGAACCACCGCTCGATACCACTTGTAGGTCCCGAATGGGTTTTGTGAGGGCGTAAGTCTAGGGGGAGGGTGAATAGACTTCGAAAACTTTTTGCGCAGATCGGTGTGATGGCGATTAGCTTTGATCGAGTCGAAGAGTGAATCGGTTTGGATCGATAACCAACTTATCGATCACCAAGGCGAGATCAATTCAGAACTATCAATTTAAGCGATGTGCGGAAGCTAAGTTTTACCCGCGAGAAAAACCGGTTTAAGATAAATCGATTCGAAGTTAGTCTTTTAACGGTTGACTGAAGTGTCAAGCTTGATCAGATCAGAAGCTTGGTGCTAGCTAATCTTAATTTAGAATATGTATGCTGCTTTAAAAGTTGTGCGATTATGTAAACAGTTAATCAAAGCGGTAAAGGCACACAAGATTTATAGTGGTTCGGACAAACCAGTCCTACGTCCACTCTTCCCTATCACAAGGGGCACCAACTAAACCAACTGGACTTAGATTTTTGTGTTAGTCCAACACAAGACAATCGACAGATATTTAAAGAGTTCTCACTCAACCGATCCCGTAAATCGTAACTAGAAACCCTGATGCGAAACTTGCTAAACAACTTAACCTAACTTTGGGTTTGGATAAGATTGTTTTGGTTCCAACTATGAAATCTTTTCTAGTGTTTAAGATAGCCTATCAGCTAGATGAAAAGATTTCTATGCTAAGAACTTATGGGATGAACACTTAATAAAATAATCTTCTTGTTCGTGTTCTTTGTGCGGAAATCTGATAATTGCTTAAGCTTCTTGATTGTTCAGTGTTTCCGTTTTTTTCACTCTGAAGTATGATCCCATATTTATAGACCTTGAAATCAAAGAGCCGTTGGAGAGCAATTCAATTTCGGGCTATATTTGGTAGACTTGCAGGATTGATGACGCGTCTTGAGAACGGCATGAAAAGCGTGAATTTGTATTTTATAGCCGTTAGAGAGAAAGCAAAGACCAAATCCGTGAATTGCTTGGCTCCGATCATACGTGTCTTGTTCTTATTGGTAAATCAGACGCACTTTGCAGTGTTGTTCTTCCAACTAAGGTTGACATTCTTCTTGTTCAGATCATCGACGATGATTTGGTGAAACATAACTTTCACGGTGGTGACTGATCAATCAAAATTGTCCGGTCTACGATGGAGTCTTAGTCTGCCGGTTGACTTAGCTTCAACTAGCGGACTTACCGATGTAGGTCTTCGGTCCGATCTTCCGGAAGTCATCCGATCTTCAAGTATTTCGAGTTTGAGCTTCATGACTTCAAATTTGAGATATCGATTTGATCGGATCGATCGATCTTTCGTTTTTCTCTAAAGATTACGCCCGCTGTCGGATATCACCATTCTTTGGATCTTGGATCGACTTATACATATTGAGGTTCCTCTCAACATGTGACCTATCTATTACATCGGTTGTTCTATACAAGAATTATCAATCGGTATTCTATAAACGGTAATATAAACATCGATTAAATTACCAATGTGTCCGATTGGTCCTATTACATGTGTTTTTGGAACTTTTATCAAAACTATAAATTTCCCAACAGTAATTTAATTCGTTTTCATTAAATTTGAAATTGGATAGTAGAATTGTTAGATCTTTTTAGCAGGTATTCAATTGTCATGGTATTTGATGAATGTTTATATTTATGCATACATATAAATTGTGGTTTTTAATTCGATTCGTTCGAATTCGTTTTGCCTCGTGAGAAAATCCACGAGTAGATTAGGATTTGTTTGATTCGTTCAATGTAATAGACTAGTCTAGATCTAGGTTTATTTAGTTTTTGTAAATAAATTGTAACAGGATCGTGAGCCAAGATGAAGACGATGAATTAAAGACGGATGGATCCGGAACCGGGCGCAGGCAGGGCGCGTCACACGAAATGTGCTAAGGGAGGCACGCGTGAAGGCAAATATTCTATTCGAGACAATCAAGTGGGAGCTTTTCGAGACGAAAGATGAAGGCAAAGAAGACGATTTCTCGAGATCAAGACATGACAAAAATTAACAGTGACAATTGGATATATATGCCCAATGTGTTTAATTTTATTTTGATGTTTGTGCATTATTTTATGTTTATTTAAATTATGTTTGAATATGCGATGCATGAGAAAATGTTTTGAAAAATCTCACATTCGAAAATTACTAAGTATGTTTAAATAATTAATTGACAATTTTATTCCGGATAATAAAATTGAATTAATTTTGACCTCAATGATTTATTTATTTGTGAATTCTTTTGGAGAAATTCCCCCCACGGGACGGTCAAAAGATGACTTTCACATGAATAAATTCCAAACGGATGATTGTGGATTATTATTAGTGGCGACGATGACCCTCCCCACGAGGCTCGTTCAAAGCGAAATAATAATTCTGTATTTAATCATGGTTATTACTTAGGTATAAAATTGATATGCATATACTTCCCCGAAGTCCGCCCGTGTCAATTTTATATTGGTCAAGTGGGAGCCAACTATTAATCTTGATATTAAAGGTTTGTAACTGTTTTCTTGTTTGTAACCTACTTGAATGTGTTTAAATAATGACCCACCCCACGTGGCTTATTTAAACTGTTTTGAGATGTTGGCTGATGCATGTTCATATTTTTTTTGAGATTTCAATATGATACATGTGATCGAACCTTGTGATATATTTGTGCTTATGCAAATTGTTATTTATTTCAGTTCAACATGTCACAACCTTTTAATCCATTGCTTTATACTCTTAAAGAACACCAACTTTCTGGTGACAACTATGTTATTTGGAAACGAAATATGAAATTTGTCATCAATGCGCAACTACAACATTATTGGGTTCTTGATGTACCCACGCCCCGTATGCCTACTGAGGGATCAATAGATGCGGAAAGACACTTGTATAATATTTGGGAGCAGGCTAACGAACCTATGAAGAGTATAATCTTGACTTCACTATCTGATGATTTGAGATGCATTCATGAAGGTGTTGAGGCTGCTGCGGAAATTATACAAAGTCTTGAAGAAATGTTTTTAACAAAAGACCTCATGATCAATCAGTTTAAAAACGACGACGTGGTTAGGCTGAAAATGGTTGAGGGAACACCCGTAAGGGAGCATGTTCTCAGAGTAAAGCGCCATTTTAACAAACTTGCTTATCTCGGTACTAAGTATTGTGATGAGGCTCAAATCGAATTTCTTTTCCTAACTCTTCCAAGGTGCTTCGATGAGTTTTACTGTAGTTTTGTGATGAGTGATCACATGTTTACTATGGATACTCTGCAAGAAGCCTTGGAGAAAATAGAGAAGCATTTGGGAAAGAAAGATGAAGCATTGGTGACCAAAAGTCTTTTCTCAAAATCTAGGCCAGTGGTAGGCAAGATCCAAGAAAAGTGAGAGAAAGACAACTAGCTGGATGGGTGTCAAGAAGGTACCAAAAGGAAAATGTTTTAACTGCGGTGAAAAAGAACATTGGAGGTCAGCCTATTCCAAACCCAAAAGGAATGGAAAGAAAGGTAATTCTCACGCACTAGTTGTTGAAACTTGTTTAGCGGCATATGCCTCCCATTTATGGGTGGTAGATACAGGATCCACTGATCATGTATGTTTCATTTTACAGGGGTTCAAGCGGACCCGACAACTTAGTGGGAGTGAGATCCTCATCACACTGGGGGATGCTACGAGAGTGGCAGCTGAAGCAGTGGGAGAAGTGCACCTGTCTTTTGAAGACAGAGTTTTAATTTTAAGAGATGTTCTTTACGTTCCTAGTTTTAGAAAGAATTTGATTTCGGTTTCTAAACTTTACCTTGATGGATATTCGGTTACTTTTGATAAAGTTGTTACCATTTATCTTTATGATAAATTTATCTGTCATGGAACGTTGTCGAATAATCTCTATACAATTAACTGTGCATACCACTCACGAAATGCATCCTATAACACATCAACTGTTTTCGATAAAAGAAAACGTTCATCAGACGTGAATGAGACACTTCTATGGCATCTCAGATTGGGACATATTAATCCAAAAATGATTCAAAGGTTGGTAGAAGATGGTTCATTGGAGTCTCTCCGGGTTGAACCAATCCCAACTTGCGAATCATGTTTGGAGGGTAAGATGACCAAGAGGGCATTCGGAGCCAAGGGGAATAGAGCCAAAGAAGTGTTAGAAATCGTTCACACAGACGTATGTGGTCCAATATCAATCAAAGTAAGAGGTGGTTATGAGTATTTCGTCACCTTTATTGATGATTACTCAAGGTACGACTATATTTTCCTTATGAAGCATAAATCTGAGACCTTTGACAAATTCAAAGAATTTAAGGCTCAAGCAGAGAATCATAGGGAAAAACGTATCAAGTCTCTACGATTTGATCGTGGAGGCGAGTACCTCAGCGATGAGTTTTTGAACTATTTGTCAGATGAAGGGATTATATCCCAGCTAACTGCACCCGGAACCCCTCAACAAAACGGGGTTGCAGAGCGAAGAAACAGAACTCTTTTAGAAATGGTTAGATCAATGATGAGTTATGCGGATCTACCCAAGTTGTTCTGGGGTCATGCCTTGGAAACAGCGGCTTATATTCTGAACTTGGTGCCATCCAAATCGATTCCCAAAACTCCAAAAGAATTGTGGACCGGGCGCAAGCCCAGTTTGAGACACATGAGAATTTGGGGGTGTCCGGCCTACATGTTGGACAAGGAAGCCAGAAAATTGGATCCTCGATCAGAATTAAGGCTGTTTGTAGGATACCCCGAGGGAACAAAAGGGTGTATGTTCTATGGTCCCGAAGATCAAAAGGTGGTAATAAGCACCCACTTTAGATTTTTGGAAGAAGACTATATGAACGAACCCAGAAGTGAGATTACCTTAAATGAGCTAAGGGGGCTAACCTCAGTGCCAACTGTACAAGATGACATACCAAACGATACACTTACACAACTGGAACCTCGTCGTAGTGGGAGGGTTGTAAGACAACCCGAGAGATTCATGGTGGTAGGAGAGTCCTCGGACTTAGTCCCTGATCAAGATGAATCAGACCCATGGACGTACGATGAGGCAATCCAAGATAAGGATGCGGTTTCTTGGCAAACAACAATGGAAGCCGAAATGGGTTCTATAGATCATAACAGAGTGTGGGAGCTAGTCGAACCACTTAATGGGGTCAAACCCGTTGGTTACAAGTGGGTATACAAGAGGAAAAGAGGACCGAACGGGAAGGTGGAAACCTTCAAGGCAATGCTTGTGGCGAAAGGTTATACTCAGAAAGAAGGGATCGACTATGAGGAAACTTTTTCACCTGTAGCAATGCTCAAGTCCAACCGAATTCTCTTATCGATTGCTGCGCATCTCGACTTTGAAATCTGGAAAATGGATGTCAAGACGGCTTTCCTTAACGGAAGCCTTGAAGAAGAAATCTATCTGCAACAACCCCAAGGCTTCATTGAAAAAGGCCAAGAACACCTAGTTTGTAAGCTCAAGAAGTCCATTTATGGACTCAAACAAGCATCCAGAGCTTGGAACCAATGTTTTGATCAAGTAATAAAGTCTTATGGGTTTGATCAAAACGAGTCTGAAAAGTTGTGTGTACAAGAAGCGTGTTTGAATCGCATTGGTATTCTTAGTACTATACGTAGATGACATTCGCTCTTCCGGGAACGATGTAAAGGTGTTGTCGGGGCGTAAGGGCATGGCTTTCAAAAAAGCAGTTTGATATGAAGGACTTAGGGAAGCGGGCACATCCTTGGGATCAAGATCACCGAGATCGCAAGAAAATGATGATATGCTTATCACAAGCTTCATATATAGACATCGCCTTTGAAGCGATTGACAAAGATGCAGGATTCCAAGAAAGGCTTGTACTTTTCGGACATGGAATCCATCTATCCAAGGAAATGTGCCTTAAGACACAAAAAAGGAGATAGATGACATGAAAGGCATTCCTTATGCTTCTACCGCGGAAGCCTTATGTATGCAATATCTGCGGAACGAGATCGGATATCTACTTTGTCGTTGGCATGGTGGCAAGATATCAAAGTAATCCCGAAAAGAGCATTCGGCCGGCGATTAAGAACATCTCAAGTATCCGAAAAGAACTCGAGATAGAATGTTAGTTTATCAATTAGATAGTCTAATCCCCATCTATTACACGGACTCGGATTTCCAATCAGACTTAGATTCCAAAAAATCTACCTCCGGTAGTGTTTTTGCATGGGGGGACGAGCCATGACATGGAGAAGCGTTAAGCAGAAATGCATCGCCGATTCTACCATGGAAGCAGAATATGTAATGCTATGAGGCAAATGAAAAAAAGCGGTTTGGCTCAAGAACTTCCTAGTGGACTTGGATGTAGTTCCGAATTTACCAAGCACAATCACTGTTTATTGTGATAATGTCGGAGCAGTTGCAAATTCAAGGGAACCAAGAGCCCACAAGGCCAGCAAACACATTGAAAGGAAATACCATCTTATACGAGAAATCGTTAAGAGAGGAGATATAGAGGTGGCAAAGATCGCGATCCATTCACAAATGGTCTTGCCTCAGAACACATTCGAGAGACATGTGGAAGGAATGAGTGTCAAGACCGTTGCCAATCTGCTTTGAGTATAAGTGGGAGATATTATTAGGTTCGTGTAGGTGACATTAGATGTCACGTATTAGGAACTACACGAGACATGCTGTAATATACTTAAAAGCAAACTTGGAGTATAAGTGGGAGATTGTTGGGGTTATACTGGAAAGTATGTTTTTACTTTGTATAACCAAACTGAATTTCTATCTTATTTACTTAAATAAATTATTTATCACTGATGCTTTAAATATCATTGAATGTTACATATATTTACTGCATAACTGTTCAATAAATAGTACGTGTTACATTGTAGTTAATTTAGTGATACCAGATCACGGAAGATTAAATTAACAGTCCCTTGTAACTAAAAGTACACCGTTCATGACCTAGATGGAAATGAACAATCCATCGTGAATGGTTGAAGTGTAAGGCTCAGATTGACTTGTCTTGACCAAGAGATTACACTAGTGCATGACTGATGCACTGAATAGGACCTACAGGAGGATAAATTCTTCAGCACTGAACTAGGAAGAATTAGATCTCAGTGGTTCGTTATTTCTTAATCTTCGTCCCTTAAATAGGATCGTGTGTGGTTAGTAATTATTGCTTTGACATATGACGGGTAGAGAATCAATGAGATTCAATACTTTATATCTTGGGCAATATTATTGGTCACATGCGATTGTTAAGATTTAATACGAAGAATCGTGTGCAAGTACGCTTGTTCGATTTGCCCCCTTGTGAGGTTCATAAGATTTATCATACCAAATCTTACAAGTGGAATTAGTTTCCGGTATGGATAATAATGTTGAATTGTTCCTTGACCGAGGACAAAAAGATATTAATTAATGAAAAGCTATTTCAATGGCTTGAATTAATTAATGGGCTAGATAATTTTAAACACGAGAAATAATAACCGGGAGCCATATTAACAGTAATATGGGTTAAGATGGATAGTGCAATATTAATTATGTAGTGGGATTAATTAATATTTATGAGCTTGAATAATATTGTGGCTCAATATTGATAATTCAAGATCCATTGGAAGGTCCAATCTTAATTCTCCTAAAGGCCCTTCAAGTAGCATGTTGGGAAATATGTAGTTTTGATGGAAATTTCAAATCAGATAATGTAATAGGACCAGTCAGACTTGTTAGCTGACTGATGAACTAGATATCAGACTAGGATGACCAGCTGAGATGTATAGACAGCTGATGTAACAAGATAGGTCACATATTGAGGGGGAACTCAATATGCAGAAGATCAGAAGACCTACATCAGAACAAGAAGAAGACGAGTCTGCAAGTTGCGCTAAGACAACATGTGTCAGAAGGACTAAATAGGTAGACTGATCAGTTTTGAATGATCAGGTCAGCTCAAGTCAGGTGACCACCAGAAGATCATCAAGACATACGTATTCATCAGACACGAAGAATATCAAACTAAGTTGGTAAATCGAACATTGAATAAGTGTACTTGATAACCAATAAGAGAAAGACACGTATGTGTTGGGGGAATGAGTTGCACAGATCTATTCGGGGTGAATATTTAAATACAAATTTAATTCTTTAATTATTACTAGCATGAATTAATCTTATATTAATTCAAATAATAATTGCAACAACATATCATGCATATAATAAGCCACGTAAAACCTACGCATGCGGAATCTACGGGTTTACATGAACGTACCTCTTAGGGATAGCAGTGAATTCGGTTGGACGGACTAACCAAAAGGACTTCCCAAGTATTCCCTTAGCCCTTGCTCAACTATCCGGTGGAAGGACACTTGTCGAACAATTAACAAAAGGAAAAAAATAAACTTCGCTGCACCACTTATGTGGATTTGCTAATTTTTCCAGCACATGGAATTGTACTTAGGAATGAAACAATCATCCCCTATTTATAGGAGAGGGAGTGGTCGAAATTCTTGTAGAAAATCAATGTGGGAAAAGACTTTTCTTGGTCACCAAGAAATCTTGAATATATCTCCTATATTTTTTTTCCCATAATTAAAATATTCCACAAAATCCCACCTCCTCAAATATTATGGAATTTCGAAAATAATGCCTTGCAAGATTCCAAGATTTGGATCTTCTTGAATTTATGAGATATTCTTGTATTTCAAGAAATACATATCTTCCGTAATATCTTTTCAAGAAAATCAAGAAAATCTTTCTTGCCCATTATCTTCAAATTTTCGAAAATTCTATATATAGATAACCAAGTGGGAGATTTCTTGAATTTAATGAGATAATCTTGTATTCCAAGAATACATATCTTCATTCCATAACAAAATTCAAAGAAAATCTTTCTCCCTCTTTTATCCATAAATTTCGAAATATTAGGGAAAAATTAAGCAACAATATTTATTTTATTTTAATCACATTTTCAGTTAATGGACTATTTGTTGAGCTACTCAGGGGGCCTTTAGGAGAATTAAGATTGGATCTTCTAATGGACCTTGAATATCTAATATTGAGCCACAATATAATTCAAGCCCATAAATATTAATTAATCCCACTACATAATTAATATTGCACTATCCATCTTAACCCATATTACAGTCAATATGGCTTCCCGGTCATTATTTCCCGTGTTTAAGATTATCTAGCCCATTAATTAATTCAAGCCACTGAAATAGCTTTCCCTTAATTAATATCTTTTGTCCTTGGTCAAGGAACGGTTCAACATTATTATCCATACCGGAAAAAATTCCACTTGCAAGATTTGGTATGATAAAGCTTATGAACCTCCCAAGGGGGCAAATCAAACAAGCGTACTTGCATTACACGATTCTTCAGTATTAAATCTTAGCAATCACATGTGACCAATAATATTGCCCAAGATAAAAAGTATTGAATCTCTCTTTGATTCGCTACCCATGATAAGTCAAAGCAATAGTTATCAATCCCACGTGATCCTATTTAAGGGACGAAGGTTAAGAAATAACGAACCACTGAGGTCTAATTCTTCCTTGTTGATTCAAGAATTTATCCTCCCAGAGGTCCTATTCAACAAGATCGGTCATGCACTAGTGTAATCTCTTGGTCAAGACAAACCAATCGAGCCTTACACCTCAACCTTTCACGATGGGTTGTTCATTTCCATCTAGGTGTTGAATGGCGTATTTTTAGTTACAAGGGGATTAATTTAATCTTACGTGATCGGTATCACTAAATTAACTACAATGTAACACGTACGAATTATTGAACAGTTATGCAGTAAATATATGTAACATTCAATCATATTTAAAGCATCAGTGATAATTTTATTTCAGTAAATAAGTCTCGAAAAATTAGGTTTCGATTATACAAAGTAAAAAGCATACTTTTCAAAGATAATCCCAACAATCTCCCACTTATACTCAAAGTCCTTTTAAGTATACTATAACATGTCTCGCGTAGTTCGTGACATCTAATGTCACCTACACGAACCTAATAATTTCTCCCACTTATACTCAAAGCAGATTGTCAACGGTCTTGACACCCATTCCTTCCACATGTCTCTCGAATGTATTCCGAGGCAGACTCTTTGTGAATGAATCTGCTAGGTTGTCCTCAGACGCTATCTTTGCCACATCTATATCTCCTTTCTTAACGATATCTCGTATAAGATGGTATTTCCTTTCTATGTATTTGTTGGCTTTGTGGGCTCTTGGTTCCTTGAATTTGCAAATCGCTCCTCACATTGTCACAATAAATGATGATTTGGCCGGGCAAATTCGGAACCACATCTAAGTCCACTAGGAAGTGCTTGAGCTAAACCGCTTTCTTTTTTGCTTTGCTAATAAGCCTACATATTCGACTTCCATGGTAGAATCTGCGATGCATTTCTGCTTGACGCTTCTCCATGTCACGTCTCCTTCCCCCATGCAAAACACACTACCCGAGGTAGATTTTCTGGAGTCTACGTCTGATTGGAAATCCGAGTTCGTGTATCCGATGGGGATTGGACTACCTGACTGATAAACCAACATTCTATCCCGAGTTCTTTTAAGATACTTTAGAATGTTTTTAACTGCCGTCCAATACTCTTTCCCGGGGTTACTTTGATATCTTTCCACCATGCCTACGGCAAAGCAAATATCCGGTCTCGTACACAGAATTGCATACATAAGGCTTCCGACAGCCGAAGCATAAGGAATGCCTTTCATGTCATCTATCTCCTCTTGCGTCTTAGGGGACATTTTCTTGGATAGATGGATTCCATGCCTGAAAGGTACGAATCCTTTCTTGGAATCTTGCATGCTTAAGCGTTTCAAGACAGTGTCTATGTATGAAGCTTGCGATAAGCCTATCATCCTTTTCTTGCGATCTCGAGTGATCTTGATCCTAAGGATGTGCCCGGCTTCCCCTAAGTCCTTCATATCAAACTGTTTTGAAATCCATGCCCCTTACGCTCGATAACACCTTCACATCGTCCCGATGATCGAGAATGTCGCTCACGATAGTACTAAGAATACCAATGCGATTCCGACACGCTTTTTATACACACAACTTTTCAAACTCGTTTTGATCAAACCCATAAGACTTTATAACATGATCAAAACATTGGTTCCAAGCTCTGGATGCTGTTTGAGTCCGTGAATGGGCTTTGAGCTTACAAACTAGGGTGTTCGGCCGTTTTCAATGAAACCTTGGGGTTGTCAGATATAGATCTCTTCATCAAGACTTAGTTAAGGAAAGCCATCTTGATATCCATTTGCCAGATTTAAAAGTCAAAATGCGCAAAGAATCGATAAGAGAATCTGATGATGGACTTAAGCATGGCTACGGGCGAAAAAAGTTTCCTCATAATCGATCCCTTTTTTCTCGAGTATAACCTTTCGCCACTAGTCTTGATTTAAAGGTTTCAACCTTCCCGTCCGGGGTCCTCTTTTCCTCTTATATACCCACTTGCATCCAATGGGTTTGACCCCATTAAGTGGTTCGACTAGCTCCCACACTCTATTATGAAATATAGAACCCATTTCGCTTTTCATTCTTTGCTTTTTTGCCAAGAATCTACATCCTTATCTTGGAGAGCCTCGTCATATGTCCATGGGTCTCGATTCGTCTTGTCCGGGAATCAAGTCCGAGGACTCTCCTATTCCCATGAATCTCTCGGGCTGTCTCACAACCCTCCCACTACAACGAGGCTCCGGTTATGAAAGCGTATCGTTTGGTATATCATCTAGTACAGTTGGCACTGAGATTTGCCTTCTAAGCTCATTTAAGGTAATCTCACTTCTGGGTTTTCTTTGGTTCATATAGTCTTCTTCCAAAAATCTAAAGTGGGTGCCGATGACCACCTTTTGATCTTTGGGACCATAGAACATACACCCTTTTTGTTCCCTGTGGTATCCTACAAACAACCTTAATTTCGATCGAGGATCCAATTTATCGGCTTTCCTTGTCCAACACGTAGGCCGGACACCCCCAAATTCTCATGTGTCTCATACTAGGCTTGAGCCCGGTCCACAATTCTTTGGGAGTTTTGGGAACCTATTTGGATGGCACCAAGTTCAGAATGTAAGTCGCTATTTCCAAGGCATGACCCCGTAAACTAATCGGGAAGATCTGCAGAACTCATCATTGATCTAACCATTTCCAAAAGAATTCTGTTTTTCGCTCCGCAACCCCGCTTTTGTTGAGGGGTTCCGGTGCGATGGTGAGGATACAATCCCTTCATCGATAAGTAGTTCAAAAACTCATCATTTGAGGTATTCGCCTCCACGATCGATCGTAGAGACTTGATACTTTTTTTCCTATGATTCTCTGTTTGAGCCTTAAATTCTTTGAATTTCTCAAAGGTCTCGATTTATGCTTCATAAGGAAAATGTAACTGCATTCTTGAGTAATCATCAATAAAATTACTCATAACCTCCTCTTGCTTTGGTTGACATTGGACCACATACATCTGTGTGAACGATCTCTAACACTTCTTTGGCCCTATTTCCCTTGGCTCCAAATGCCCTCTTGGTCATATTACCATCCAAACATGATTCGCAGGTTGGAATCGGTTCAACTTGGAGAAACTCTAGTGAACCGTCTCTCACCAACCTTTGGATCCTCTTTGGATTTATATGACCCAATCTTAGATGCCAAAGAAGTGTCTCGTTCACGTCTGATGAACATTTTCTTTTCTCGGAAACAGTTGATGTGTTATAGGATACATTTCTTGAGTGGTGTGCACATTTAATTGTATAGAGATCTTCTATCAATGTCCCGTAACAGATACACTCATCATTTAAAAATGATGTCATTCTTATTAGAAGAAACTTAGTGTCCTTTAATCGAATTTTAGAAACTGAAAGTGAATTCTTTCTAAAACTGAGAACATAAAGATAATCTCAAAAAACTTTATCTTCAAAAGATAGGTGCACTTCTCCCACTGCTTCAGCTGCCACTCTCGTAGCATCGCCCAGTGTGATGAGGATCTCACTCCCACTAAGTTGTCGCGTCTATTTGAACCCGTGAAGCCAACATGATTAGTGGATCTCGTATCAACCACCCACGAATGAGAAGTATACGCCGCTAAACAAGTTTCAACAACTAGTGCGTGAGAATTACCTTTCTTTCCATCCCTTTTGGGGTTGGAACAGGCAAAACCTCCATTGTCCTCTCTCACCGCAGCTTAAGCACTTCCTCTTTGGATTTTCCTTGACACAACAAGCATTCCTCATCTTACCATTGCCTTTGGCAATAGTTGAGTTTTATTGCTTATGGCCTTTGGTCCTCTTCTTTATCTTGCCTACCCTTGGCCTAGAAGATGAAGACGGACCGCTTGCCGTCAAAGCTTGAGTTTGGTGCCTTATCATCATTTCTGCCGAGACCAAAAGCTTGCAACAAATTAGCTAGCGAGGCCAAAATGTTCAAAAACTTTTTGGGCAGAGAGTGAAGTACCAAATTCATCTCGAGTCTCGGATCATAACTCAGACTCGAGAATCTCAAGTTTGTTCGGATGGACCATCTATTTTGAGGGCGTAATCCTTACGGGTTTGCCCTCCACCATTTTCAAAGTGATTTACATCTCAAGAAGGTGATCTGACGAGTCCCGCATGTTTTGACTCGTCAGTTGGCTCATCTGATTTTGGTGTGTCAAGAATCCACTTGTGCTTTTGTGGAGTTAGGACAATTATAATTTTTCGTTTCCAATCAATATAGTTTCCATACATATTGTATTGACTTTAAGTATAATAACAAATGGATTAAAAGGTAACGACATCTTCGAATCCGAAATAAACAACTATATGCAATAGCACAAGTATATCACAAGATTCGATCACATGCATCATATTTAAAATCTCAAAAAAATATGAACATGCATCAGCCAACATCTCAAAACAGTTTAAATAAGCCACGTTGGTGGGTCATTATTTAAACACATTCAAGCAGTTACAAACAAGAACGAATTTATAAACCTTTAATATCCAGTTAATAGTTGGCTCCTCTTGACCAATATAAAATCGACAGGGGGACTGGAGAAGTATATGCATATCAATTTTATACCTAAGTAATAACAATGATTAAATACAGGATTATTATTTCGCTTTGAACGAGCCTCGTTGGGAGGGTCATCGTCGCCACTAGTAATAAACCACAATCATCCGTTTGGAATTCATTCATGTGAAAGCTATCTTTTGACCGTCCCGTTGGGGGAATTTCTCCAAAAGAATTCACAAATAAATAAATCATGGAGGTCAAAATTAATTCAATTTTACTATCCGGAATAAAATTGTCAATTAATTATTTAAACATACTTAGTAATTTTGAAGGTGAGATTTTTCCATTTGGCAACCCTCATGCATACACATTTTAACAAATTAAATAAAGCATAAGATAGCACAAATAAATCAAGCAAAACAGAAAAATAAGCATATTGGGCACAAATTATCCAATTGTCATGGTTTAATTTTTCTTGGCTTGATCATGAAGAAATACGTCTCGAATTTCTCCCACTTGATCGTCTCGAAAAGAACTCCGTCTCGAAATGCCACGCCAAGTAGCTCATGGCCAGGGATACGCCATCCGGCGGCCTGGCCGAAACAATACGTCCGTGCACCTTAGCCTGGCGCATCGCCCACTTTGAGTCACCGGTGTCGCCCCCCCGAGCTGAAGTGTCGCCCGTCGTCGCCCTCATGGCGCTAAATGGTTCTTTTCTTTCTTAGCGAGCCGCGTCCGCCCGCCCGATCCGCTCCGTGCGGTGCGTCGTCTAGCGCCGCCCGATGCCGCAGCGTGCCTGATCTCGCAGCGTCGCGTGCCTCCTTAGCACGTTTTCGCGATCTGCGTCTCCTACGCCCGGATTACGGATTAGGTTCTTTAATTCTTCGTCTCGAGTCCTCGTTTTTCGATCCGGTTACAATTTATTTACAAAAATAAATAAACCTAGATCTAGACTAGTCTATTACATTGATCAAATCAAACAAATTCTAATCTACTCGTGGATTTTCTCACGAGGCAAAACGAATCCGAATGAATCGAATTAAAAAACCAAAGTTTATATGCATGCATAAACACATTAAATTCCATGACAATTGGATACCTGCAAAACAGATCTAACAGTTCTACTATCCAATTTCAAATTTAATGTCCATGAATTAAATTACAATTTAAAAATTTAGAGCCCAAAACGTGGTGGCTCGATACCGCTTTTTTGGGGAATGAGTTGCATGAGATCTATCGGGGTGAATATTTAAATACAAATTTAATTATTTAATTATTACTAGCATGAATTAATCCTATATTAATTCAAATAATAATTGCAACAACATATCATGCATATAATAAGCCACGTAAAACCCACGACGCGGAATCTACGGGTTTTACGTGAGCGAACGCATCTCGGGATGGCAGTGAATTCGGTTGGACGGACTAACCAAAAGGACTTCCCAAGTATTCCCTTAGCCCTTGCTCAACTATCCGGTGGAAGGACACTTGTCGAACAATTAACAAAAGGAAAAAAATAAACTTCGTTGCACCACTTATGTGGATTTGCTAATTTTTCCAGCACATGGAATTGTACTTAGGAATGAAACAATCATCCCCTATTTATAGGAGAGGGAGTGGTCGAAATTCTTGTAGAAAATCAATGTGGGAAAAGAATTTTCTTGGTCACCAAGAAATCTTGAATATATCTCCTATATTCTTTTTCCCATAATTAAAATATTCCACAAAATCCCACCTCCTCAAATATTATGGAATTTCGAAAATAATTCCTTGCAAGATTCCAAGATTTGGATCTTCTTGAATTTATGAGATATTCTTGTATTTCAAGAAATACATATCTTCCATAATATCTTTTCAAGAAAATCAAGAAAATCTTTCTTGCCCATTATCTTCAAATTTTCAAAAATTCTATATATAGATAACCAAGTGGGAGATTTCTTGAATTTAATGAGATAATCTTGTATTCCAAGAATACATATCTTCATTCCATAACAAAATTAAAAGAAAATCTTTCTCCCTCTTTTATCTATAAATTTTGAAATATTAGGGAAAAATTAAGCAACAATATTTATTTTATTTTAATCACCTTTTCAGTTAATGGACTATTTGTTGGGCTACTCAGGGGGCCTTTAGGAGAATTAAGATTGGATCTTCTAATGGACCTTGAATATCTAATATTGAGCCACAATATAATTCAAGCCCATAAATATTAATTAATCCCACTACATAAGTAATATTGCACTATCCATCTTAACCCATATTACAGTCAATATGGCTTCCCGGTCATTATTTCCCGTGTTTAAGATTATCTAGCCCATTAATTAATTCAAGCCACTGAAATAGCTTTCCCTTAATTAATATCTTTTGTCCTTGGTCAAGGAACGGTTCAACATTATTATCCATACTGGAAACAAATTCCACTTGCAAGATTTGATATGATAAAGCTTATGAACCTCCCAAGGGGGCAAATCAAACAAGCGTGATTTTGCACACGATTCTTCAGATTAAATCTCAAAGAATCACATGTGACCAATAATATTGCCCAAGATAAAAAGTATTGAATCTCTCTTTGATTCGCTACCCATGATAAGTCAAAGCAATAGTTACCAATCCCACGTGATCCTATTTAAGGGACGAAGGTTAAGAAATAACGAACCACTGAGGTCTAATTCTTCCTTGTTCGGATTCTCAAGAATTTATCCTCCTCAGAGGTCCTATTCAACAAGATCAGTCATGCACTAGTGTAATCTCTTGGTCAAGACAAACCAATGAGCCTTACACCTCAACCTTTCACGATGGGTTGTTCATTTCCATCTAGGTCGTGAATGGCGTACTTTTTTAGTTACAAAGGGACCGTTAATTTAATCTTCGTGATCCGGTAACACTAAATTAACTACAATGTAACACGCATTTAATTATTGAGCAGTTATCCAAAGAAATATATGTAACATTCAATCATATTTAAAGCATCAGTGATAATTTTATTTCAGTAAATAAGTCTGAAAATTCAGTTTCGATTATACAAAGTAAAAAGCATAATTTTCAGTATAATCCCAACAGTATGTACGGAGCTGACATTGCAGGACAAGATGCTTCAGAGTTAAACGGCTAGAAAGGACAAGCTTGCATGCTTTCGGCCATACCGCTCCTGAAGCACGTCAAATCTGTATGCAAACCTACCTTAAATAGACCGAAATTCGAATTGCTCTCCAACGGCTAGTTCGATTTCGTGCCTGTAAATATGGGATCAAACCTTCATAGTAAGGTTACATAAATTATACACAAGCTCAAGCTCTCAAGATTTCCGCACGAAGAACACAAAAATTCAAGATTTATTCTTAAGTGTTCATCCCTTAGTTCTTAGCAGAATACTTATCCTCTAGCTCTTGTCTACTTAGAAGATAGGATAGTATTCCAGTTGGAACAAAACAAATCGTATACCTAAACACTGTTAGGTTAAGTTTGTTATAGCAAGATTTCTATCTAGGGTTTCTAGATTAGATTTCTGGGATTGGTTGAGTGTGAACTCGTTAAATATCTGTTGGTTGTATTGTGTTGGACTAACACATTAAACTAAGTCCAGTTGGTTAAGTTGGTGCCCCTGCTGATAGGGAAGAGTGGACGTAGGAGAGTTGTCCGAACCACTATAACTCTGTGTACCTTTAATCTGCTTTACACATACTTGCACACAACTTGTTATTTGCATGCATATTCTGCAACTAGATCAGATTAGCATCAAGCTTCTGATCTGATCAGTTTGACATTTTAGTCACCTGATCCGAACTGATTGGTCAGAATCTCATATGAGTAAAACTGGTTTTCTACACGGGTTAACTTATCTTCCGCACCATCAGTTAAGTTGATAGACGCCGAACTGATCTTCCTACCAGATCAGTAAGTCAGATATCAGTCCAAACTGATTCACATCGCACTCTGATCAGACATACGTGCAAACACATCTGATCCACGAAAAAGTTTTTGAAGTCTACTCACCCCTCCTTTCTAGACTTCAACCGTCACTGAAACCCGTTCGGGACCTACAAGTGGTATCAGAGAAGTGGTTCTACCAACCACTGACTTTTAATATCATTGGTTCTTGAGGAAGAACCTTTGTGGTCACTTGAACTGATCTTTGAAAACCTTTTTAAAACTCATTTTCTTAAAAACAAAATCACCAAGCATGGATAACACTTCAGGTATGCATCATAATCTACCCATGTTTTCTGTTGAAGAGTATGCAGATTGGTCCATAGACATGAGAAACCATCTGGGAGTGATTAGCAACAGAATGGATGAGATTCTCGAGATAGGACCGATTATCATCTATCACTACAACCCAGCTGAAGCAGGAGAATGAGATCCTACTCAACCAGTTGGAGCAAGAATCAGAAAGAGTCCCTCTCTGATGGATGCAGATGAGAGGAAACTGTCTAACCTGGATACTGTTGCCTGACATCTCATCATGAAAACCATGGATGCTACTACAAGAGAGAAAGTGAAGTACCTGAAGACAACTAAGGAAGTCTGGGATACGCTTGCTGAAATCTGTAGAGGAAATGAACAAATCAAGGACAGCAGACTGCAAGCTGAGCTGGTTGTATTTGAGAAACTCAAGATGTTGCCGAATGAAACAGTTGATCAATTTGATGGAAGGATCACACGAGGAGTCAACCAACTTCGTGATCTCGGACGAGTAATGTCAAACAAGGATATCAACTACAAGATTCTCAGATCTATGACTAAGAAATGGGATACGAAGGTGACTGTGATTAAGGACTGTCAAGATATTGTTACAATGAAACCAAATGATTTAATCTTCAGTTTGAAAGCTCATGAGTTCGACCTGATCAAGAGAGGACAAGGATCTGATGATGTCCCAGCTGAAACTACTCCCAATCCCAAATCTGTTGCATTTCAGGCAACAAGTAGTAGTTCACGAATTGTGGAACCAGTTGGAAACATCATCAGTCAAGCTGAACAAATTGCCCTACTAACAAGAAAGCTGGAAAGAACAAATGTTCAAATGGGCAAATACATGAAATTTTATGATGACTATCGAAGGAATAGATGAAGAGATCATCGTTCATCTGACAGATCGCAATAGAGGTATCGTTCATCTGACAATCGAGATAACAGAAGAGAAGAAAGACAGGACGATCATTCTGACGAGAGGAAGGATGATCGAAGAGATGACCGGAAAGAAAGTAGATGTGATGATCGATCAGATAGGAAAGGTTCTGACTATCGACAGAATGGGAAGTCTCCTGACAGGCATTACAGAAGACACGATTCTCCAGGCAGAGGAAGCTCAGGGGATTCAAGAGTGTGCTATAACTGTCAGAAACCAGGTCATTATAGTGCTGACTGTCCTGACCTGACCCCCAAAGAAAGAGAGGAGAAAAGAAACAGAAGAGAACAGAGATACAGGGACAGGAAAGCTATGGTTGCAGATACGTCTGGCATTGATGATTCCTACCTGCCCTCAGATGATTCTGGTTACTCATCTGTCGAAGATTTCTGTTTAATAACAACAACTGATGATGTCGATGATCTGAGCTTCTTATCTGATGACGACATCTGTCTCATGGCCATAGAATCAGATCAAACAGAGGTACTTTCTAACTCTTCTGTGCCTCTTTCTTCCAAACCACATGTGCCAAGCACATCTGCAGGGGAGGTCAACTTGCAGGTCTACAATGACCAATTGCTTGATGATCTTTCCAATGCAATAGATACTTATACACGAGTGGAAGTTGAGAACGATAACCTGAGTGCCGAGAACATCAGGCTTGTTAAAGAAATTGAGGCAAGTAGAGCAGCTGAACTAAAATCAGCTGAAACTGTTCAGAAGATGACTGCAGAACTGGAATTTCTGAAGGTCAGTTCTTCTGATCAGGGAAAACTGGTTAAGGAACAGTTGGCTCTCAACCTACAACAAGCCAGTGAACTCAAAGCTCTTCAGGCTAAGTTTGATGAACTCTTCCGGATGCATGAGAATCTGAAAGTTCTTGAGGACGGTCTACGTAAGAAAATAGAGGTTTTCACGAAATCTTCTAAAACTGTTCAATACTTGAACAACTATTTTCGTACGCCGACTGACAAGAAGGGAATTGGGTATGAAATCCCTCCTGGATCCTCAAAAGCCCCGTCTGGTTCACATAAAAAAAGTGTAACCAAACGAGTTTCTGACCAAGATACACGAAATGCCAAATCTGTATCTGGTAAGGGAAAAGGACCAGCTGATCAGGCAAGGCAAATGTCAGATCAGAAAGGGAACAAAAATGAACCCCAACTGATCAGACATCAGCCGAGATGTCATCAGATGAACCCAGTTCTTCTGAAGAAACCGCAGCCCAATCAGCAGAGTAAGCATCAGGCTGGACCATCTCGTAAGGGACAGTCCCAGCTGATGTAGACTCGGTCCAAGCTGCCTAACAAGCAAGCTAAGGGTAAACTGCTAAGACCAATTATGCCAGAAAGATATGAATCTTTTAATGGTAGCAGTCGTACCTACCCTTACAATCAGAAACCTAGAGCTGCTGCACCTGAGCCCCACTGGATTAAAAGAAGACAAGTTTCAATGAAAAATCCCAAGTTTTCTGATCCATCAAAGGCTCACACTCATAATCATACGAACCAGATTGCATATGAAGAGACGTATGACTATGTAGATGTTTATGGGAGACAGATCAAGCCTTCTGTTTTCAACAGAGGTGCCAGATATGTTTGGATCCCGAAAGGTACCTCTAACCCCCCAGGACCCGATTCTACTGGGGTACCTAAAGTCTGAATTGTTTGCAGAATCGCTTGGGACTGGTAAATAAGGGTGGAGAACAGGCATCTATCTGGTACATAGATAGCGGATGCTCAAGACACATGACTGGAAGCCAATTTCTCCTTAGCAACTATGTTGAAAGACCAGGCCCAAGAGTTCTCTTTGGTGACGATAACTTTGGTCATACCAGAGGAGTCGGAACCTTAGTGAACGATGACGTACAGATCACAGGAGTTTCATATGTTGATGGATTAAAACACAACATGTTATCTGTTTCACAGTTCTGCGACAATGGTTTTAGTGTTGAGTTCTCGACAGAAAAATGCACAGTCAGAAATCGAGCTACTCAATAGATCTTGTTGGATTGGTTCAAGAAAAGGAATGATATACACTGTTGATTGGAACAGTTGTCCAAGAAATGCAATCCTGATTGTTAAGAGTTCTAAGAGCTCCAGCTGGCTCTGGCACAAGAGGATGAGCCATCTGAACTTTAAGACTCTTAACAAGATAGCAAGGATGTCTCTGGTAGAAGGGCTCCCGAATGAAGTTTTCTCTAAGGATCAGACATGTTCAGCATGTCAGAAGGGAAAGCAAGTCAAGGCTTCATTCAAAGGGATACCTTCTCCTCCATCCAGCAGAGTACTGCAACTGCTCCATATGGATTTGTTTGGGCCAGTTACACATCTAAGTTTCAGTGGACGCAAATACACTCTAGTGGTCGTGAATGATTATTCCAAGTTCACCTGGGTAATATTCTTGTGTAAGAAGAGTGAAACTACAACCAAGCTACCCGAGCTGCTCAAGAAAATTCAAAATGAGAAGGGTCTCAGCATAGTGAAAATCAGATCAGATAAAGGTACTGAATTCCTTAACCAGTTTATATCTGATTTTTGCTCTGAGTTTGGTATACAACATGAGACATAAGCTGCAAGAACACCACAACAGAATGGCGTAGCAGAAAGAAGGAACAGAACACTCAAAGAAGCTGCACTCACTATGTTAGCTGAACATGCAACTCAAAGTCGTTTCTGGGCAGAAGCTATCAATACAGCTTGTCACAAGCAGAACAGATGTTCTCTGACTAAGATTCACTTTAAAACACCCTATGAACTGTGGAATGACAGAAAACCTCGTGTTTCTTACTTCCATGTTTTTGGATGCAAGTGTTTCATACACAACAATGGGAAGAGTCAGTTGAAACCTTTTGATGCCAAAGCAGATGAGGGTATATTCTTAGGATATTCCTCAACCAGCAAGGCATTTAGGGTCTTCAACAGACGAACCCTAGTTGTGGAAGAAACACCTCATGTGGTCTTTGATGAGACATCTTCTGATCAGGAGAAGTCTGCCTCAGAACAGACGGCACCAGATGCAACTGCTGTTCCAGATGCACAGAAAATGGATCAGTTAAGGCTCAAAGGAAAGGAACCAAAGTACGTCACAGTATATGTTCCTAAATTTGACCTTGATGATCCACCAGGTCAGAAAGACCCTCAGGTACGTACAACTATCACTGAAGAAGCTGGTACAGCTGAGACAGTAACAACTGAACCATCTGGTTCAGGGGGAACACCTGATGTTCCGGCAGACAGACTTCAGCACATGATGAGTCCAACATCAGCTGAGACATGCCATGCCAAGTGGATCCTACTCAAGTACCTCTCCCAGTCTCTAGTGATGAATCTTTATCAGAAGAGGATGATGTTCTCCAAACAGATGACAATCAGGACATAAGGACCTGGATAACCAGTCATCCAACTGATCTGATCATCGGAGACCCATCTGATAGAGTTAGAACTAGACATCAGATTGGTGAAAGTGCAATGTATTGTTGTTATCTATCTTTGAAGGAACCACTCACAGTTGAAGAAGCTCTTAAAGATGCAAGCTGGATTCTAGCCATGCAAGAAGAACTAGAACAGTTTGAAAGAAATCAAGTTTGGGAATTTGTAGACAGACCAACTCATCAAGATGTGATTGGTACTAAGTGGGTATTCAAGAACAAGAAGGATGAGCACAATGTAATAACCAGAAATAAGGCAAGACTTGTTGCTAAGGGATATTCACAATCAGAAGGGATTGATTATGATGAAACCATTGCACCAGTCACTCGCCTGGAAGCCATTCAGCTGTTTCTGGCTTATGCAGCTCATAGGGGATTTACTGTGTATCAGATGGATGTAAAGAGTGCATTCTTAAATGGGGTACTAGCCGAGAAAGTTTATGTTGAACAACCTCCTGGCTTTGAAATAAGCAACCAAGTGTACCGTTTAAGAAAAGCTCTTTATGGACTGAAACAGGCTCGTAGAGCTTGGTATGATACATTGTCCCAGTTCTTGATAGAGAATGGATTTACTAAGGGCTTGATTGATCGGACCTTGTTCATAATAGAAGATGGAGAAGACATTCTCTTGGTTCAGATCTATGTGGACGACATTATATTTGGTTCTCCCAATCAGAAGCTATGTGAGAAATTCAGTAAGCTAATGCAAGGGAAATTTGAGATGTCCATGATGGGTCAGATGAGCTATTTTCTGGGTCTACAGGTCAAGCAAGCTAACACTGGGATCTTCATCTGTCAGGCAAAATACACAAGGAATTTATTGGCTAAGTATGGAGTTCAAAATTGCAAGGAAGTCAGAATTCCAATGTTAACTGCATTTAAGATGGATCCAGATGAAGGTGGTAAGAAGACTAATCAGAAAGAGTATAGGGCTTTGATTGGATCTTTACTATACCTGACTGCAAGCAGACCAGATATAACATTTGCAGTAGGTGTATGTGCCAGATTTCAGGCAAATCCCAAACAAAGCCACCTTGAAGCAGTTAAGCGGATTCTTAAGTATCTGAAGGGTACTGTAAACTTATGTTTATGGTATCCAGCAGATGTAATCTAGAGCTTAGTGGGTACTCTGATTCTGATTCTGTGACAGTAATAGTGCAATTGCTATCACGCAGAACCCCGTTCTGCATACAAGATGCAAGCACGTGGACATCAGAAATCACTTCATAAGAGACCATGCAGAAAAGAAGAACATCAGAATGGAAAAGATCCATACTGATAAGCAAAGAGCTGACATCTTAACCAAGCCTCTAGCTGAAGTCAGATTTAGAGAATTATGCAACGAGCTAGGTCTACTGGATTTAGGAGATGCAGCCCCAGAGTATTTTGGTGGTCTGATCTCAAACACCAGTTGGTTAAGAGACTGATCAGATAGAATCAGTTGAGTAAGGAACCTCAACTGATCAGAAAAATCAGTTAAGTACTGATCATATAAAGGATATTAGATTAAAGGGGAATTAAGCAAAAATCGCATAATGAAATCAAATCAACACAACAATGGAATTAAGAGAGAATTTCATTGATAAAAACCTGGAGGTCGAAACTTTTCATTACAATAGACCCAGAGGTCGAAAGAAAAATCCTAAACCCTAAACCCTAAACTGATGAGCCTTTTCGCTTTAAATGAACACGAATGTCATACATGTGGTGCAAAACAAAAGGTATTGTAAAAGGACGACTTGGCTTGATCAAGTTCGCATATACAATACTAAATCCATATTACATGTCAGAAATTGCTCATTGATGTTAACCACGTCGTCTCGATCGGAACACAAGGCATAGACGGCCACCTCCATGATAAAGGTGACAAATCCGCAATCAGGGTGGCAGTGAAGCTTTGCAACGGCTGTTTGGTCATCTTTCGATGAAGACGAGATCGAGAACAAGGGAAGCATAGGGATGGACTGAGAACCGGAGGGATGGCCAGAATTGAAGAAGCCTATTGGCGGAGGACTTGCCGGAATCAAGGACTCACCGGAAATTTTCATGTGCAAACTTGAAAATGAAAAATTGATGAATGTTTGTCTAAACTCAGTTCTATTTATAGAGGATAAGCGAGGGTGAAAATGTAATTTTTCAAAAATTTGAGACCCCTCCCAAAGAAATTGACGTCACAAAGTGACAGACCATCATTGCGGGTATATCACATCACGCCGATTTTCTAAATCGGCAACCGTTCAACTCCCCGAGGAAAGGTTTTGGCGGGAGCACACTCCAAGACCCGGATAGGATCAGTTTGGCTCAACAGAAATCTGATCAATAGATTGGATCAGAAAGGATTAGTTGGGTACTGATCAGCTACAAGGAACAGTTGACGAAGGAACTTCAACTGGTAAGGTTGGTGCAGAAAGAGGGTCTATCTGAGAAAAACATTGTTGGGAAAACTTGCTAAGACACATGCTACAGTAAGATCAACAAGTCAGAAGAGTTGGATCAGACACAAGTGGTAACTGATTGATTACAATATCAGTCAGTCAGATATGTCTTCTAAACTTCTTTATCTTGTTTCTTTATTCGTTATCTAATGGAACTTGTCAACTGTGCTTGTCCATGTCTGTGTGTTAATTACTTTGCACACTACTTTATGACGCAAGCACTACAAACATTAAATGCGGACGTGGGGTTTGTATATTTAATGGCATTTAATGCTTATTTTTCACGTCCAAATACATTCCGTATTAATTCCCAATAACACGATTATTTCACTTTAGGGCCGCTTAATCCAAGCCGTCCATTTCAAAACACGAATACTCAAGTATTTGTGGGAATTTATGCAAAATGTTTCCCTCGCACCTTTAAAACCCTAAACGTCTTTTTTGCAGAAAAATCTTTATCACTTCCAAAAGAATTAACTTATTCTTGAAAATTATGAAACCCTTCTGCATAAATCACGTTTCTCTTGAAGCATTTGCAAATCGATCATTTCAAAGTTCACACTATTCAATTTCTGGTAATACTGTGATCGTTATTTATTGCTTTAATTTGTGTGGTACGACTAAATGTATCAGTGGATTGTGTAATTCACTCATAATTCTTTGAAATTTCTTGTTAATCTCTGTGTTTATGTGTAACGTATATCATAATTGATTGTAGTGTAGTTGCCCTTACATTGAACTGATTCATAGCCCTAATTTGCTCTACATTTATGGGAATTACATAAATGACAACTTCTACTGAGATATGCGATTATGCTTCGATGATAAAACAAGTGATTGATGAGAAATATGTCATATTCAACACTACCAACGATCCAGAATCAATGGAAATTTTGGATTGTCTTAGGGCATGTGGCCTCGAGCAGTTCTGCTATCGGCACTTGAGAAGTGTTCATATCACTGAGTCGCTAGAGTTTCTGAGAAATCTGCAGGAAATGAATAATAAGGAGTTATACTCGTTTGTTGGAGGAAATCGGATCGATGTCATGAATGATGATCTTGCACGGTTATTCGGCTTACCTGTTGGACGGAATTATCCAGATGAATTTACCGTCGGGATGTCAGACAAGGAGTATTTACAGAAGGTGCTGCATAGGCCGGGGAATATTACAAACATCACTAATGTTAAAGTCCCCTATCTGAAAAGAAAATACAGATTGCTTTTTGAGATCGTCTCAAGAATAATTCTAGGTATTGCCTTCAGCCCAGATGCTCTAACACAACAGAAGCAGCACGTCATGACAACTATTATTGAGAAAGCTCCAGATATGAATTGGATGGGATTGTTCAAGAATCGGCTGCTGCAAGAAACCTCTAAATTCGTGATAAATGCTAACAATCAGGTTGTTCTATCAAAGAACATTACACAAGGTGTCGATGATTCTGTCAGATAAGCTTCCAAATTATCCTTGGTCTGAGGCTGGAAGAAAGCCGTATCCGGAGAAATTCAAGGCTCTACTGTACAAAGACGAAGAGCTATCTGGTCAAAGAGATGACGACCCAGCTCCTTATGTTCCTAAAGCCAAGAAGGATAAGGGTCCAACCACGTCAGTACAATCTGCAGCCCAAGTCCAACCAAAGACAAGAGTTCTTAAAAGGAAGCAGTTGACCAGCAAACCAACTAAGGAAACTGAAGATGTGAGTGAGAAAAGGCAGAAGAAGCTCACCTCTGTGTTGTCGAAGAAGATTGGAATGCCATCTGAAGGTCTTCGGGATGAAGATAGTGATGTTGAGATTTTGGAATCTGCTGGTGAAATGATGGCTGAGCAGGCTGGTGAAGGGACTGTTGCTAGTTCTGAGCGAACAGTCAGCACGGAGCATGAAGTAACAACTGCTGAAGAGCCTGGTCAGGTGGAGGCTAGTGAGCAAGAAGAGGTACAACCTGAGGAAGCCCAAGATGAGTCTGAACCATCTGACTCAGCTCATCTTAGTTCTTTATTCAAGGGGCTTGAACCCATGCATTATCCCAGATCACCTACTCCTCCTTCACCTCACCATGATGAGCTCTTACCATCACCTCCCAGACAACCTACTCATCTGGAACCGTCTACTTCTGTGGAGATTCCGGTCGTTGAGGATCAACTCCCTGAGTCTACTGTACCTCCAACTGAACCCATCTCTATTCCTCCTCCTACCCTTTCTGCTGATGAGATTGTGCCATTAAAGGAAGCCACTCCAGATATTCAGACGGCACGGCAAAAAGTAATGTTTGTCCACCACCCACAATCCATTCAACACAAAAATTGTGTTTGAATCTCCTGAACCAGAGAAGCCCATTGTCAAGTTTCTGAGGATAAGGGTTGATAACTTTATGTCAAAGCATTATTCCTTTTTGGTGGATCATCCTGGAGTGCAGCAAATTGTCTCAGATGCTTTATTCTGGAGAGATGCTCGTCTGCAGCACATTAAGGATTTCTTGCTGCTCCTAGATGCATATGGGCGAGATGAGTTTGTTGATTTGGAACTAAAAATGAAGAATCTGACAGGCGTGGGAAGTGCTACTGAGTTAGCATCTGATGCTGATGTTGCCAGACTGATCAACAAACTGATGGGTTATCCGGAGTTTGATTCAGAGGAAGAGGTTGGTCCATCGGAGTGGGACACTCTACATGCTGCCGATGAACCAGTCGAGGGAGTACCAGATGAGACCCTGACTGGTAAGGCACAAACTCCCGTCTTTATAGTTCCGCCTCTAGATCAAGTATCCACGACTCTTCTGGATGGGGTGAAGGCATCAGTTGAAACTCAATTCAACACTCTTGATGAGAAATTGCTAATTCAAATGGATGAAAGGACCAAGCAACTGGTTGAAGCAGAGAGGAATGAGACTGCGAAGAAACTGACAGAAATGCACTCTACCATTGCATTATCTGAGATGAACTGAGTAGAGTTGATGCTGCAAAA
This sequence comes from Stenogyne calaminthoides, assembly GCA_037126765.1. NCBI lineage: Eukaryota > Viridiplantae > Streptophyta > Magnoliopsida > Lamiales > Lamiaceae > Stenogyne > Stenogyne calaminthoides. Next base: position 24,717,309 of record JBBCBC010000019.1, read on the forward strand.
GCTTGGCCTGGAAGTCTCAATGCTTTCAACGGTCAGAGTCCTACTTGAGGAAGCATACAAGGCTCTGATGCAGGCGGATACCAGCTTTGAGACATCTGTCAGAAAATTTGAGGTATCTGTCACAGTGGCCAAGAAAGCCTTGGAAGAGGCAGTTTCAAAAATGCTTGGACCTGCACCTTCATCTTCGACTGTGAACATTCAACCTATGGAGGTAGAGGATGCGAAGAAGGAGATGAAATCTCTCTTCCAAACCTTGGAGAAGAATGTCCGACTTCTTTTTAATGCAACCAAAAAGGGGGAAGGAAGGACGGAGCTGATACATCAGAAAAACTCCAAGAAGGTCAGGGTCAGCTAACCATTGTAACTGCTGCTGCTACTACACCACCTCAGGCTACAGAACTGGCAGATACAGAGCTAGCTGAGTTGTTTTTAACTATTGAGGAGCACACTAAGCAGCTTGACCTTCATGACAAAGCTTTTTTTGAACAGAAAGCTGCCATGATAGATCTGACTTCAAGAGTCGACAGGATTGAAGACTTTTCTTCAAATTTTTAGAAACGGCTACAAACAGAAGAAGAAGCAAAAAATCTGGAGTTTGCCAGAAAGTTAGAAGAAGAGTTTGCTTCTGAATCAGCAGAAGCAGTTGAAGAAAGAAAGAAGCTGCAAAGAGTGAAAAAGAAGACAGTAGTGACCAGATCAGATCAGCTGCTCTCCTCTGAGCAGATAAAAGAACAACAAGAACAGATCAAGAGGAGAAGGGTCATGGAAGAAGCTGTCAAGAGGAAGAAACTACGTAATGCTGGAGGACTGGACAGAGCCTTCAGAAGAAAGCAGAAAAAGAAGGTTGCTACATCCAGTGCTGAAGTCGATGAGAATTGGATAGAGAGAGCCCTTCCTGCCAGCATGGACGATATACTTATCTGCAGGGAAGATCTCCATGATCCATGGAGAATAATAAAGACGGACTGGCTGTGTGATGTCTTCATGATTTAGCGTGTTCCAGAAGAGAAAGATGAAATGTTGTTTGATGAAATCTTTCTGGACTGGTTGGAAGCTAAGTATCCAGCCTTCTATCAAGAGGTGATGAGAGAAGGACAGATTATGACAATGAGGCCTTCTGCTCCGAGATATGAATTTCTCATGCCTCCTCTGAAGAGAAACAAATACGATCCAGTGGCGTTCAGACAGGTCTACATCGATGCACTGGAAAGAGGGAACATTATTGAAGAAGACCGCCAGAAGGAAGTACTTAAAAGGATGTATGACATATTTTAAATTCCTGAAGGCTTGAGGGACAAGAAGTAAACAGAAGAACAGGTCTTAGGTCAGGAGGTTTGGTAATAGTATTTGTAAGATAATTATCTTAATGAAATGAATTACCTGTTTTCTGACCCTAAGACATCATCTCAATGTCTTCTGACTTCTTGTGTCCCTGTTCTTGCCTTCTTCTTATTTATACGTTTTTCTGATATATCTGTTTTGGTTACATCAAAAAGTGGGAAATTGTTGGGAAATTTGTAGTTTTGATGGAAGTTTCAAATCAGATAATGTAATAGGACCAGTCAGACTTGTTAGCTCACTGATGAACTAGATATCAGACTAGGATGACCAGCTGAGATGTATAGACAGCTGATGTAACAAGATAGGTCACATATTGAGGGGGAACTTAATATGCAGAAGATCAAAAGATCAGAAGATCAAAAGACCTACATCAGAACAAGAAGAAGACGAGTCTGCAAGTTGCGCTAAGACAACCTGCGTCAGAAGGACTAAATAGGTAGAATGATCAGTTTTGAATGATCAGGTCAACTCAAGTCAGGTGACCACCAGAAGATCATCAAGACATACGTATTCATCAGACACGAAGAATATCAAACTAAGTTGGTAAATCAAACACCGAATAAGTGCACTTGATAACCAATAAGAGAAAGACACGTATGTACGGAGCTGACATTGCAGGACAAGGCGCTTCATAGTTAAACGGCTAGAAAGGACAAACTTGCATGCTTTCGGCCATACCGCTCCTGAAGCACGTCAAATTCGTCTGCAAACCTACCTTAAATAGACCGAAATTCGAATTGCTCTCTAACGGCTAGTTCGATTTTGTGCCTATAAATATGGGATCAAACCTTCATAGTAAGGTTACGGAAATTATACACAAGCTCAAGCTCTCAAGATTTCCGCACAAAGAACACAAAAATTCAAGATTTATTCTTAAGTGTTCATCCCTTAGTTCTTAGCAGAATACTTATCCTCTAGCTCTTGGCTACTTAGAAGATAGGATAATATTCCAGTTGGAACAAAACAAATCTTATACCAAAACACTGTTAGGTTAAGTTTGTTATAGCAAGATTTCTATCTAGGTTTCTAGATTAGATTTCTGGGATTGGTTAAGTGTGAACTCGTTAAATATCAGTTGGTTATATTGTGTTGGACTAACACATTAAACTAAGTCCAGTTGGTTAAGTTGGTGCCCCTGCTGATAGGGAAGAGTGGACGTAGGATAAGTTGTCCGAACCACTATAAATATGTGTGCCTTTAATCTGCTTTACACATACTTGCACACAACTTGTTATTTGCATGCATATTCTGCACCTAGATCAGATTAACATCAAGCTTCTGATCTGATCAGTTTGACATTTTAGTCACCTGATCCGAACTGATTGGTCAGAATCTCATTTGAGTAAAACTTGTTTTCTACATGGGTTAACTTATCTTCCGCAGCATCAGTTAAGTTGATAGACGACAAACTTATCTTCCTACCGGATCAGTAAGTCGGATATCAGTCCAAACTGATTCACATCGCACTCTGATCAGACATACGTGCAAACACATCTGATCCACGAAAAAGGTTTTGAAGTCTATTCACCCCTCCCCTCTAGACTTCAACCCTCACTGAAACCCGTTCGGGACCTACATAGCCCAAACATAAAGTCCAATAACTGAAAAAGGTGTTTAAAATAAAATAAATTTTTGTTGCTATTTTTCCTAAAATTTTCGAAAATATGAATAAAAGGGGAGAAAGATTTTCGTTGAATTTTGTTATGGAATGAAGATATGTATTCTTGGAATACAAGATTATCTCATTAAATTCAAGAATCTCCCACTTGGTTATTTATATTAGAATTTTCGAAAATAAAGAAAAATAAGGAAAAGAAAGATTTTCTTGATTTTCTTGAAAAGATATTATGGAAGATATGTATTCTTGGAATACAAGTATATCTCATAAATTCAAGAAGATCCAAATCTTGGAATCTTTATCCTCTTTTTTCGAAAATTCCATAACAAATAAGAGAGTGGGATTTTTATGGAATATTTAATTATAAAGAAAAGAATATATTGGATATATATTTAAGATTTCTTGGAGATCAAGAAAGAGATTTTCTCTCCCCTTTTTCCATGAAAAAATCGGCCAACACCTCTTATAAATAGGGGATGATTCTTTCATCCCCAAGGACAATTCCAAGTGTTGGAAAAATTAGAAATCCACAAAGGTGGTGCAACATATAATTTATTTTTCCTTTTGTCAATTGTTCGCAGCATCCTACCACCGGATTGACGAGCAAGGACTTTGGAATACTTGGGAAGGTCTTTTGGTGTGTTCGTGTCAACGAAGTCCATTGACATTCCAAAAAGGTTAGTTCACGTAAACCCGTAGCAATTCCGCATGCGTAGGATTTATGTGAACTGTTTATATGCATGATTTGTTGTTGAATTATTATTTGAATTAATATAGGATTAATTCATGCTAGTAATAATTGTTAGAATTAAATTTGTATTTAAATATTCATCCCGAATAGATCCGGGCAATTAATTCCCCAACAGTGGCAACCATGGGTTAGCAGTAAAGTACAAGGAGCCGAGGTCGGCCCCATAGGGCGACCTGGCAGCGATCAAGGAAAAAGACGAGTCGAGCTCACCTAATTGGGCGACCTCCCTCAAGGTCACTCCGTAGGCGAGGTCGGCAGGTGAGTCATAACGAAGACAAGCAAGGAAAGTGAATCAAGATAGAGATTTCCAGTGTCTATTATGGAAACAGAAGATCTTACACATCTATTGAACATCCAGACGAAGATTTAGTGTATCTTGTTTAGAAGGCCAATTAGATGGCCCATTAGGGTTTTTATCTTTGTACATTGTAATCATTATAAATAGGGGACAAACCCAACAAAAAGAAGGGACAAAACATACACCAAAATCATAGTAGAATAGTCTTGGCTTGTTATGCCCCCAGACGTAGTCCTTCAGGATGAACTGGGTCAACAAATTCGCTTGTTCTTTACATTTTCCATTGATTGTTCATTCATTCTTCATTAATTACTTTTTTGTGGCATAGACGTAAAATCTATGTTACAACATACTAAAGGGGCCTTTAGGAGAATTAAGATTGAACCTTCCAATGGACTATGAATTACCAATATTGAGCCACAATATTATTCAAGCCCATAAATATTAATTAATCCCACTACATAATTAATATTGCACTATCCATCTTAACCCATATTATTGTATTATGGCTCCCGGTTATTATTTCCCGTGTTTAAGATTATGTTAGTCCATTAATTAATTCATGCCACTGAAAAGCTTTATATTAATTAATATCTTTTATCCTTGATTTAAGAATGACTCAACATTATTATCCATACCGAAAATTATTTCCACTTGCAAGATTTGGTATGATAAATCTTCTGAGCCTCCCAAGGGGACAAATCACACAAGATGTACTTGCACACGATTCTCCGTATTAAATATTAGCAATCGTCATGTAAATAATAATATTGCCCAAGATATAAAGTATCGAGTCACAATGACTCTCTACCCAACATAAGTCAAAGCAATAGTTATTAATTTCACACGATCCTATTTAAGGGACGGAGATTAAGAAATAACGAACCACTGAGGTCTAATTCTTCCATGTTCAGTACTGAAGAATTTATCCTCCTTAGGTCCTATTCAGCGCATCATAATGAACTAGTGTAATCTCTTGGTCAAGACAAGTCAATCTGAGCCTTACACTTCAACCTTTCACAATGGATTGTTCATTTCCATCTAGGTTGTGAAATTTGCACTTAGTTACAAGGATTTGTTAATGTGATCTTCTGTGATCTGGAAACTAAAATGTAACACGTACTGTTTAATGAACAGGTATGCAGTAAATATATATAACATTCAATCATATTTAATGCAACAGTGATAAATAATTTATTTCAGTAAATAAATAAGAAATACAGTCTGGTTATATATAAAGTAAAAGACATACGTTACAGTATAACCCCAACATGACCTGCCCGCCATCTCGGCGTTGACCTTCGGCTTCGGCGTGTTTTTTATCCGTCTTCTCGGTGTTGGTTTTCCACTTCGGCGTGATTTGTCTACCTTCATCGGCATCGACCTGCCCGCCTTATCGGCGTTGGCTTTCTGCTTCGGCGTGATTTGTCTGCCTTCATCGGAGTCGACCTGCCCGCCTTCTCGGCGTTAGTTTTCTGCTTTGGCGTGATTTGTCCGCCTTCATCGGCGTTAACCTGCCTGCCTTCTCGGTGTTGGCTTGCTACTTCGGCGTGATTTGTACGCCTTCATAGGCGTCGACCTGCCCGCCTTCTCGGCGTTGGTTTTCTGCTTCGGCGTGATTTGTCTGCCTTCATTGGCGTCGACCAGCCCATCTTCTCGGCGTTGGCCTTCTGCTTCGGCGTGATTTGTCCGCCTTCATCGACATTGACCTGCCCGCCTTCTCGTTGTTAGTTTTCCGCTTCGGCGTGACTTGCCCATCTTCATCGGCGTTGACCTCCCCGCCTTATCGGCGTTGGCTTTCCGAGCAGGATCCTACTGAGGAAGATCCTTTCGAGCTCTCCCCGACGAGCTCCCTTTGAAGACTTGCTCATCCCGAGCAGGATCCCATCCAACTCTCTCCAATGAGCCATCTCTTAAGACCTACTCATCTCGAGCAGGATCTCATTCGAGCTCTCTCCGACGAGCTCCCTTTGAAAACCTGCTCATCCCGAGCAGGATCCCATCCGGCTCTCTTCGATGAGCCATCTCTGAAGACCTGCTCATCCCGAGCAGGATCCTACCGAGCTCTATCCAGCGAGCTCCCCTTGAAGACTTGCTCATTTCGAGCAGGATCCCATATGGCTCTCTCCGATGAGCCATCTCTGAAGACCTGCTCATCCCGAGCAGGATCCTATCGAGCTCTCTCCGACAAGCTCCCCTTAAAGACCTGCTCATCTCGAGCAGGATCCCATCCAGCTCTCTCCGATAAGCCATCTCTGAAGGCCTGCTCATCCTGAGCAGGATCCTACCGAGCTCTCCCCGATGAGCTCCCTTTGAAGACCTGTTCATCCCGAGCAGGATCACATCATGTTGTCCTCGATGAGCTCCCTTTGAAGACCTGCTCATATCGAGCAGAATCCCACCGACTCTCTCCAATGAGCCATCTCTAAAGACCTACTCATCTCGAGTAAGATCCTACCGAGCTCTCTCCGGCGAGCTCCCCTTGAAGACCTGCTCATCTCGAGCAGGATCCCATCCGGCTCTCTTCGACAAGCCATCTCTGAAGACCTGCTCATCCCCAGCAGGATCCCATCCGAGCTCTCTCCGACGAGCTCCCTCTGAAGACCTGCTTATCCCGAGCAGGATCTTATGAAACATAAAAGGCAACTACTAAGCACGAACTTCTCATTTAGCGGGCTAAATAGTAGACCATCGACCTTCCAAGGAAGTAAGTCACCACAAACTAGCTCAGCGAAACGAAGACATGTTCGGACGAGCATGTCATGATACTTAGACACATTTACAAATCTTTAGTCAGTTATTAAGTTCGCAAAGTCGCAACCAAGTAAGACGATGTTCTAAAGCGAGATCAATAACTTAGACAAAATTACAAATCTTTAGTTAGTTATTAAGTTTGCAAAGTCGCAACCAAGTAAGAAGATGTTCTAAAGAGAGGTTGATAACTTAGACAAATTACAAAACTTTAGTCAGTTATTAAGTTCGCAAAGTTGCAACCAAGTAAGACGACGTTCTAAAGCGAGATCGATAAATTAGACAAAATTATAAATCTATAGTCAGTTATTAAGTTTGCAAAGTCACAACCAAGTAAGACGACATTCTAAAGTGAGATCGATAACTTAGATAAAATTACAAATCTTTAGTTAGTTATTAAGTTCGCAAAGTCGCAACCAAGTAAGACGACGTGTTAAAGCGAGATGAATAACTTAGACAAAATTACAAATCTTTAGTCAGTTATTAAGTTTGCAAATTGATAACCAGGTAAGACGACGTTCTCAAGCGAGATCGATAACTTAGACAAAATTACGAATCTTTAGTCAGTTATTAAGTTCTCAAAGTCACAACCAAGTAAGACGACGTTCTAAAACGAGATCGATAACTTAGACAAAATTACCAATCTTTAGTCAGTTTTTAGGTTCGCAAAGTCGCAACCAAGTAAGACGATGTACTAAAGCGAGAGCAATAACTTAGATAAAATTACAAATCTTTAGTCAGTTATTAAGTTCGCAAAGTCGTAACCAAGTAAGACGACGTTCTAAAGCGAGATCGATGACTTAGATAAAATTACAAATCTTTAGTCAGTTATTAAGTTCGCAAAGTCGAAACCAAGTAAGACGACGACTAAAAGCGAGATCAATAACTTAGACAAAATATAAATCTTTAGTCAGTTATTAATTTTGCAAAGTCATAACCAAGTAAGACGACGTTCTAAAGCAAGATCAATAATTTAGACAAAATTACAAATCTTTAGTCCGTTATTAAGTTCGCGAAGTCGCGGCAAATTAAGATGACTTCTTAAATAAGAGTTCAATTCAGCAAGGGCGGCGTCCAGATTGTTCATTAATTGAAAAGACTCGTACAAAAAGAGGTTCACCTCGAAGTGTAAGCACGAATCAAAGATCGCATAGTCGATAAGACAATCGAAGATTACAACATCACAAAGACTCTCGATGAGCTCAGCTCTTGACGAGCAACTAAGACTCTCAACGAGCTCAACCTCTCGACGAGCAACAAAGACTCTCGATGAGCTCAACTCTCGACGAGCAACAAAGACTCTCGATGAGCAACTAAGACTCTCGACGAGCAACTAAGACTCTCGATGAGGTTAGCTCTCGATGAGCAACAAAGACTCTCGACTAGCTCAAGCTCTCGACGAGCAATAAGACTCTCAATGAGCTCAGATCTCGACAAGAAACAAAGTCTCTCGACGAGCAACAAAGACTCTCGATGAGCTCATCTCTTGACGAGCAACAAAGACTCTCGACAAGCCCAGCTCTCGATGACAACAAAGACTCTCGACGAGCCCAGCTCTCGATGAGCAACAAAGACTCTCGACGAGCAACAAAGACTCTCGACGAGCTCGGCTCTGGACGAGCAACAAAGACTCTCGACGAGCCCAACTCTCGACGAGCAACAAAGACTCTTGACGAGCACAGATTTTCGATGAACAATAAGACTCTTGACGAGCAACTAATAAGACTCTCGATGAGCATTGTCTCTCGATGAGCAACTTATAAGACTCCCGACGAGCCCCGCCTCTCAACGAGCAACTAATTAAGACTCTCGACAAGTATTGTCTCTCGATGAGCAACTGATAAGACTCTCGACGAGCCCCACCTCTCGACGAAGAACTAATATAAAAGACTTGTACAAAGGGGCTCACCTCGTAGTACGAGCACATAAAAGACTCATATAAAGGGGCTCACCTCATAGTACGAGCACAAAAAAGACTCGTACAAAGGGGTTCACCTCGGAGTATGAGCACAGAAAAGACTTGTACAAAAAGGCTCACCTCGGAGTACGAGTACATAGAAAATCGACGACGAGCGTAGGAAAAATCCTCAACACTGGGGCTAATTCTGAACTATCAAGACCTTATAGGACATCCGAGCAGGCTCGGGGGCAAACAATGTGATCGCAGATGCAACAAAGGATGAAATCTTATCAAGATATGAGATAAGATCGAACTCTGAACAAAGTCAAAGTCCAGCCTTGGGGGCTATTGTTATAGCACAAACCAAACTGGATATGTGCCCGTATCCGACATGTCAGTAGGGCCCACCTAGGCCCGGATAGACCCGACCCTACAGAAGATCAAGCTCACCTTAACGAGCGACCTCCCTCGAGGACGATCCATATGCGAGATCGGAAAGAGAAGAATAAGGAATGTCTGAGCGGGCGACCTCCCCCGAGGTCGCCCCACAAGCAAAGTCGGCAAGCACAACACAAGAAGATAATACGGCAAAATCAGGAGTCAACGTCAACCTCACGAGACAAGACAAAAGCATTTAGTGTAATGTAGATCTAATTTTAATTATTAGATCCACAGTTGTAATATAACCCTAAAATAAAGGGTTGAGACGAGTTTGTAGGGTTTTTTTTGCTTATCAAGGGTAGTCTTATCCTCTATAAATAGAGAACCACACCTCATTGTAAAGCCTCTCTTCCATTTGACCCTCATTCATAATATATACAAAAAAAACAATATTTAGTGTTCTTGTCTGTTTATTATGTTTGATAGTTATTAATCAGTTTACATCATAGCCACATTAAATCCGTATGTCCGACCCGATAAAATCGCTATCAACAACTGTTTCAGGGATGAAGACACCTGATGAAGTCTGGTATGGAAAAGTCTCTGACTATTCAAAACTGAAAGTGTTTGGATGTACATCATATGCACACATTAGACAAGACAAACTAGAGCCTAGATCTCTAAAATGTATCTTTGTGGGGTATCCAAAGGGTGTTAAAGGTTATAGATTATGGTGTTTACATCCTAGAAATCAGAAGTGCATAGTCAGCAGAGATGTTATTTTTCATGAAGAACAGATGGGATACAAACATCAGGGAAGAACTCGAGATGTTGATGGAAACATTGGTGAAGAGGACACTCCACTTCAGATGGAGATACTAGATAGAGAAGAAGATGAAAGGGCTGCTGATTAACTACTTGCAGAAGGTGAAAATGGAGATGATGGAGATTAGATGGAGGATCAAACTAATAATCTGAATGATTATAGATTGGCAAGAGATAGAGTGAGAAGAACTATAACACCTCCAGCTAGATTTGCACATGCTGATCTAGTTTCATATACCTTAGTTACTGCTGAAAATGTGGAATATCATGAATCAAAGGATTACAAAGAAGCTATATCCAACACTGATAGTAGCAAATGGATATTAGCTATGCAAGAAGAGCTTCAGTCATTAGAAAAGAACTGTTTATGGAAATTGGTTCAGAAACCAAATAATCAAAAATTAGTTAGTTGTAAATGGATTTTCAAGAAGAAAGTTGAAGTAGGGGTCACAGAACAAGTCAGGTTTAAAGCCATATTAGTAGCAAGAGGATTCACACAAAGAGAAGGAGTAGGCTACAATGAAGTATTCTTACCAATTATGAAACATTGTTCAATCAGACTTGGCAATAGTAGTTCAAGATGACTTAGAGCTTCAACAACTAGATGTCAAGACAACATTCTTACATGGAGAGCTTGAAGAAACCATTTATAGGACTCAACCAGAAGGCTTTATTTCTCAAGGGAGTGAGAATAAGGTATGTCTCTTAAAGAAGTCACTATATGGTCTGAAACAAAGTCCCAGAAAATGGTACAGGAAGTTTGACAGCTTTATGATATCTATTGGATTCTCTAAATTCTCTAGATGTTTACTTAGAAAGAAAAGATGGGCCTGTTATCACTTATCTATTATTGTATGTTGATGATATGCTGTTAGCAAGTAAGAGCCTAGCTAGGATTCAAATCATAAAGGGAAAACTAAGTAGGGTTTTTCTACGGTCGGGAACGGCTTCGCCCTTCCTGACGTCAGACGTTCAATAAAAGACTGCCACATCATTTAACTTTGTCATGGGTGATACCATTTCGCCATAAGACTAAATAATTAATTTTTTAAATAAAAATGATAAAATTACTGAAATATCCTTATTAATATTTTTTAAATAAAAATACAATGTTCATAAATTTAAAAAACTTAATTCACGACCCAGGTCGAGTTTGGGTCTGGGTCCGAGTAGGATCCGAGTCCTGATTGGGTTCGAGTCCTAGTCAGGGTTCGGGGTCCAGACAGGTCTGAAAATGGTCAAGGTCCTGCCTCGGGCCCTGCCCAGACGGCCGGGGTGGGGTTAGGGGTTTGGCCTGCAGGGTCCAGCCTGGTGTCAGGTCCCATCGGTTTGCTAGGGTCCGTCCGGTTCGTGCTGTGGTCTGTGTCCAGTGTGGGCTTGTTCGGCCGTGGTTGGTACTGGTCCGCCAAGGTTCTGGCCGTGGTCCGGGTCCGACCAAGGTGCCGGCCGTGGTTAGGGTCCGAGTCGTGGTCCGGATCCGGCCCGTAGTCCGGGTTTGGGTCATGGTTAGGGTTCGGTTCGGCAGGTCCGGTCCGGCCCCGGATTAAGGTTCAGGTCGTCCGAAGCCCGTGTCAGGTTGTGGTCCGGCCGGGTTCGGGTTTGGGTCCAGGTCCGGGTCAGGGTTTGGGTCAGGGTCTGGGTCCGCTTCGGGTCAGGTCCAGTCCGCCGTGGTCCGATCAGTTTTAGGTCCGGTGCGCGGTCGTGGTCCGGCCCGATGGGCCGTGGTCTCGAAGTCGTGGTCGTGGTCCATTTTGGGTCAGGGTTCGGTCTAGGTCCGGGTCATGGTCGGGCCGTGGTCGGGGGCCCAGTCCAAAAGTGTTCGCTTGGGTTGGTCCGGTGGGTCCAGTCGATTCGATTCTGGGTTTGGGTCCGAGTCAGGATGGTTCAAGGTCTGAGTCCGGGATAATTTCATAATTTTATAAATATTAATTTAAATTATTAGTAGGGCGATGCAGTGCGATTGCAGTATGCACATCGCAAACGCACTATTGCAAAGTGCAATCATTTAAAATTAAAATTATACATTGGATCAACGATCCAATGGTGATCTAATGATTTCCTGATGTTAGGAAGGATGAAACTATTCCTGACCGTAGAAGATCCCAACTCAGTAAGGGTTTTGAGATGGAAGATTTAGGTGAGGCAAAGAAAATTATGGGGATGGATATTGTCAGAGACAAAACTGCAGGGAAACTATTCTTGACTCAAGATGGATATGCTCAGAAGGTTCTTAAGAAGTTCTATGTGCATCAAGCAAAGTCAGTAAACACTCTTATTGGTCATCAGTTCAAGTTGTCAAAAGAGCAATCTCCATCATGTGATAAAGAAAGAAAGCAGATGAACAGTGTGCCTTATGCAAATGGTGTTGGAAGCTTAATGTATGTTATGGCTTGTAGCAAACCTGATCTTGCTTATGCAATGAGCATGGTGAGCAGGTTCATGGCTGATCCAGGAAGGACTTATTGAAAAGCTTTGAAGTGGGTATTTAGATATGTAAGTTGGACAGCACATTCAGGCTTATTGTTTGAGAAAACCGATAAGCAAACAGAACCTCTACAAGGCTTTGTTGATACTGATTTTGCAAGAAGTATTCATACAGGAAAGTCCTTGACAGGTTACATATTTACTCTCTATGGTACAACAGTGAGTTGGAGGTCAGTTCTACAACCAGTAGTGGTATTATCCACAACTAAAGCTGAGTATATGGCAGTCACAGAGGTTGTGAAAGAAGCTACATGGTTAAAAACAATTCTACATGATTTTGGGGTTGATCAGAAAAGTGTTATAATCTTGTGTGATAATCAAAGTACCATCCATCTGGTTAAGCATCAAGTATTTCATGAAAGGGTGAAGCACATCAGTGTTAAGCTTCACTTTGTACGAGAAATGGTGGAGAAAGGTGTTGTAAACATCATAAATGTGGGAAGTAAGGGCAATGCAACTGATATGCTCACAAAAGCATTGCCTGGGAGCAAGTTCAAATACTCCTATGAGCTGGTGAAGCTTGGTCCATGTGAGATTGATTAATGAAGCTGTGAAGAGTGAAAATGATGAGCACATGGATGCACTAAACACTTGAGGTGGAGAATTGTGGATTCAAGTGAGTTTAGTATGTCAAACTAATACTATCTGGTGTATAGAGTTGAGAACCGATCCAAACAGTAGCAAAACTGGGCCACAACATTGAACCGGCCTCTAAGTGAGAAAACCGGTTTCTCTCATTTATAACTAACTTGAAACTGGGTTAGTTATATCAGTTTGAGGACTTTGTGCGCCGTGCAGCTTCGTTCGCAAAAAAATTGGACGGTTTCTTCATTTTGTTTCATTCAATTCGGTTAGGGGTTTGCTTCATATACTCATTAGATAGGTTTCATCATCTCAATTGGGCATTATTTAGAGATGTTCATATTCGATTAAGAGAGTTAGGGTTGGAAGAGAGTTTCATCAATTCAATCCAAATTCTTGATCAATTAATGTGTGTATCTGTACTGATTGATTCATTGATAGTGGAAGTGTGTGTTCTGATCCTGTGGATGTAGGTTTTACAACCGAAACACGTAAATATCATTGTTGTTCTTGTTTTGCATTTTTATTCATCTGATTTTGTGTGCGTTTCATTTTTGGGGCTTGAGGTTGTGTGAATCAACCGAGTTTTGATTAACATATCTTTTTGGAGACCCAAAAACCCTAATGGGCCCAATTCTTTTTTCGACTAGATAGGTCTGTTGGACCAATCGCATTTTGACCAACCCAAAATGACTGAACTTATCACAGCGTGCGGAGAGACTAGGTCAGTGTTTATCTGAGATTCAAATATGAACTCATCTGCAAGGTTCATTGAACCTAGACATTTCGAGGGCTTCAAGCTGGCCCAACCGCCCAACGGTCAAAAAATCCCCACTAGAATTGATCGCCCTCCACATCTTTCTCCACGTTTCTCAATGCAGATTCTTCTATAGATAGGTTCTCACGCTGTTTTCAAAATCACTTTTGCAAACGCATAAACTCTCTGCATACATGTATAGTTTTCGCTCAGCTCTTACTCCGAATTAGTTTGTTGTTTCTTTGTGTTCAGTGGTGCTACTGAAACAAAGATCGAAATCATTTTACCTTTTTGGAGACGATACGCATATCCTACGAGCACTAGCCAAGGCGTATTTCGTCTTGCGGGAAAAGATTTTCCTCGACTCTATTTTTGATTTTTAATTGTTTTTCGTGTTTTCGTTAGAATTGCTTCCCCCCCACCCACCCCCGAACCCACTATTAACACTAGTTAATTATGTGTTTTAAGTTGGCAAAATATAGTATATATAAGTTTCACACAAGGGATTCGTGAAATTGGATAAGGGGTACGTCAATATGTGTTATATTATGGTTGTGAGATATGCACAATGGTCAACTAATGAAATTTAACAAAATAGATGTAATGAAAGAACGCTAATACTCAAATTATGTTTGATCTCACTATGAGACCGTCTCACACAAGCGTGCCTCGTGAAAGAAAGAGTTACGCGAGTCACTTTCCAATTCTCACAAAAACTGCTTTGATTTTCTTAGAATTTGATAGTGTCTCAAACGTAACATTTGATTATTCTTAAGTTGGTGGCCTTCATAAAAGCTTGCAAATTGTGAAGTTGAGCTATTTAGGGACGGGAGTTGACACATTGCATAATTGTGAGGTTTTTTTTACGTATTCTGAAAATCGTGAGTTACTTTTCTATTTCAAATGTGTAAAGCTTGCATGTCATCGAGAATGTGTATATGTTTACTGGTCAGGAAAATAATTTAAATTGTTTTGTCTTAATGATGATGAAAACCCTCCAGCTCTACAATTAATGTTATTTTCTAGGAAGTTTTCCATGAATGAAAACACAATAATTTCATTCTATTTGTTTTGATTTAATAGTTTATTATGAATTATACAAAATAATTATATACATATTAGTTTTTTTATTTTACACGATTTATATTATTATACAATTATTATAATTTTTCATACAAGATGAAAAAAGTTAAAAATTATATTAAGTACATAGTGAAATCCAGTAACACTAGTATAGTTATATATATTTGATAACGCTAACTCTTCAATTATATATAAGAGTTGGTCTTTTGTGAAAATCAATTTTGCCAGTGAAAATCAAAGCAAAAATGGAGGAAGCCTCAATTTCGAGGGTCCGGCCCATTTTTGGGGTATGCAAAAAAGTAAGATCAATATTACATTAAAAATTGAAGTTATTTCATAATAGTATTACACTAATCACATAAAAGTATTACATTAATCACATAACAGTATTACACCACATAAGACATGAGTTGATATGGAGTAAAAATAGGATAACACATAAACCCATGAAAGTATTACATGTAAAAACGTTACAATATTACATTAAAAAATGAGCATATTTTCATAGTAGTATTACACTCAGAGACGGATTTTTACGCGTGTGTGTGTGGGGGGGGCACGTGCTCCCGTAAGAGTTTTGCTTTTAACTACTATATCTATATATGTTATGTGAACTTTGTTCAAAGTAGAGTTTTGTCATAGTGGTAAAGTAGTGTAGTAATGTGGCTAAGATCTGTAGTTCAAATCCTTGTCAAACCAATTATTATTTTATTTTATTTTTTTATAATACTTTTCATATTTTATATTTGTTCAAATTGAAAAATAAATTAGTTTAACCGATTATTACTAATTTTATTTTTCTTATAATATTTTTCCATATTTTATATTTTTCTTTATTTATATATTTTATAATTCCGGCACATTTCCACTCCTCACAACCACAAATTAATTAATCGTCTTCTCCATTTTTTATTGTACTCTTAATATATTTATTAATATATCTTTTTGTGCCTCCGCTATGAAAAATTTCTGGATCCGTCACTGATTACACTAATCACATCCATATTACATTAATCACATAACCGTATTACACCAAAGAAAACATACGTTGTTATGGAGTAAAAATAAGGTAACACATATAAACCTATGGCAGTACTACACTAATCACATAATAGTATTACACTAATCACATACCATTATTACACTACATAAAATAGAAGGGTGTTATGGAGTAAAGATAGAATAACACACATAAATCCATAAAGTAACAACTAACTTTTAGCTACAGTTGGGAGAGAGTCCATGATGCACAGATTGTTCTAAAAAAATAATTGTGCCGTCGGATTCGCACCAGATACACCACGTGGCGAATTCGTGAATAATTTTTTTTTAAAATTAGGATACTTGTATCTGATAAGCTGGATACGCGTATCCAGTGCGGGAAGGGTGCGTGAGTGGTATTTTTTTAGAATTTTTTTTTTTGTTTATTTTTACAATTTTTCAAGACTAAAACTATATATCTCATGTTACTAAGTACTAAATATGCTATTTCAATTAAATATTATTATGTAATATAATTTCAATTGAACATTATTTCGATATAACATTATTCCAATTGAATATTATACATTAGTATAACTTATGTATTGAGTTGATGTTATTTGAATTAATGTTTTGTTATTTAATTATATTAAATTATTAAAAATGCTTAAGTTTTATGTGAATTATGTACATTTGATATATTAATTTTAAAATTTTCTTATATCTTATATAGGTGTTATATATAATAAAATATAAATAAACAGACGTATCCTTACCGTATCGCACCATAATTTTTTTATAAATTCGTATCCCCATACTCGTATCTTATCGCCCCGCACCCCTGCATCCCGCACCTATGCAACATAGGGAGGGAGGTAGGAAGGTTCAACACCGACGTATTTTGAATAAAATTTAAGAATTTTTACCGTGAAAATTAGATTTTGATTTTTACCCCACAAGGGTGAAATTACTATAAACTACACACTTTTAAGTGTTAATTCTAAAAACTATAAACACTATTTACCTATTACTATTAACTACAAATAAAACAAAAATGGACAGATATACCCTTATATCCACAAACGGCTGAACAAATATTCATTCCTTCCCCAATCTTTAATCATTTTCAAATTCAAAAATTAGTTCTTCTCTCTCAATTCCCTATTTCTCTCTAACACCACCACCACCACCACCACCATAACCACCTCGAAACTCTCTCCTCCACCGCACGCTGATACTGCACCGCCACCACCACCCAGAATGATCTACGTCGACCACCACCATCTAGAAAGATCGCATACCGACCACCTAGAGAGATCGTTGAGAAACTTCTACACTGACGAACTTGACCAACACCGGTGCCGCAAGGAGGGGACTGTAAATCTCAGATTCAGGAGAATGGGAGTGTAAATCTCAGACGCGTGGGATGACATCCTTTTACTGTAACTTTTTTTATTTGTGTTTCGATTTTTTAATTTTTGGGATCCTTAATTTTTCAGATCTGTTTCTAATTTTCATATTTGTCTCAAATTTTTTAGATCAGTTTCTAATTGTGCCACCACCACCGATCTGTTACGTCGCTGCTGCAATAAGTCACCGAAAGGACTGATACATGTAAGGCAGGTAAGATTGAATCTTTGGAAGATTTTAATGGGTATTTGATTTATTAAAATATGTTGGTGTTAATCAGAATCTTAGTTTTGTGTTTTTGATTCGTTCATAGAATTTTTATTTTGTGTTTTTGATACGTCCACAATTTTGTGTCAAAGTGATATAGAATTTGGATTTAACTATGAGCTATATTTTTGGTCTGTGATTTTTTTAAAGCTTCAATATTTTTTAAACACTCAAAAATAATATTTTTTATGCTTTAGGTGTGTGTTGGTGTATGAGTGATGTGAATTTGGGGTTCAGTGTGTGCATATAACAATTGTAACAGACTATTACTAATTATGGGTTTCTTCTACGCTGGGGGGCTACTACCCAGCACCCTCAGCTTTTTGACATGTGTCAAAATTGGCCCCACTATTTGTTTTGATAATAGTATTTATTTTAATTTTTTTTATATTTTTGTTTTTTATTTTATTTTATTTTATATTACCTTGTAAATTTTTAGATCCAATTTTTTGATACTTTATTTATTATTTTATTTTTGAAAAGTGGGTTTTATGAATACCAAGTGCATCATGCATATTCTACGGTGTGTTTTAAAATTACAATTTATTTATCTTAGTTTGTATAATTTATTTTCCATATTAATAATTATACGTTTTAGTGTAAATAAATTCCATATATCAATCTTAAAATACATTATGGAGTGTAGGGTTCATTTGGTGTATACAAGATTTTTTTTTTTAATTAAGACATTAATATTTAATAACTCCTTTTACTTTTTATATTTTTTTAACAATTTCAATACTATTCTAAACATATTAGCAATTTGATACCTTTAACATATCGAAAAATCTTATTCCAATTGAATTTTATTGATACCATTCTATAATTTCTTAATTAAATTTTAATATACAAAACTTTATAAAAATATTACAATTATTTTTCAAGAATACTAAATTTAAAATAGTAATGAAATTGTTAAAAAATATAAAAGAAAAATAACAAGAGGTTATAAAATTACTGTGTCTCAATGAAAGAAAGATAAGAAAAGAAAATAAATTATTAAAAAAATTGAACCAAAATCAAAAAATAAAAAGAACATAAACTTAAATTTAAATAAATATAAAAGATGAAAGTGGGGGCGGTGTGTGTGTGTGTGTGATGTGAATTTGGGTTACTGTGTGTCACAATAATTATTTGAATTTGGGGTTACTGCTTCTTTTATCTTCTGTGGTGTTTTAAAATGTTTTTAAGTGTAAGAATTTATGTGATTTTGGGTAAGATTTTGGTGTGAAAATTAATGGGTGTGGAGAAAATTGTATTGTTAGTTTCTGGATGTTTTTTTACATTTGAATAGTTGTGCAGAGTTTCTCCGTGTTCAGTTTTTGTGCAGAAATATATAGTATTTGTGCATAAATTAAATTTAACATGTTCAGTTTTTTGTTTGTTTTTAATTTTTTTTAACTTAATATGTGTTCAAGAATATAGTTTCATTGATATTTTGATTTTTATTGAAATTGTATGCATAAATATATTGTATTTTGTGAAAAAATAGAACTGAACATTTCAAATTTTTTTTTAAAGGATTTTTTGGCCCGAAAGTGAAGGGCCCAAAGCAAGAAGGAGATTGAAAAACAAGCACGAAGTGGCCCAAAAAAGCGGGGAGTGGCAAGCGAAAGGGCCTGAAAAAAGAGACCTGAAAAACGAAAGGCCCGAAAAAGAGGCCAAAAAATAGGAAGAGATTTTGGGGGGGGAAAATATGATTCAAAATGTTTAATTAAAGGATTCAAAATATAGAGAAAGGGTATTATGGGCTCTTTGTAGCTAGAAGTAATCTTTTAAACAGTGTTTGTAGTTTTTAGATATATGCACTACCAAATTGTAGCTATTAGTAAGTTACCTTAATTTTATAATTTTTTTTTGAAATTATATAAACTTTGGTTACCTCTTTTCAATTCAATGAAGAGCTTAGATATAACAGGATTTCGTTACGTATCAAAATTTCATTTTTTTAAGAATTTTTATTGTTTTGTTTCTAGTAGATGGGTAGAGATAAGTATATTTCATGTATCGGTGATTTCTACGATCACATATATAATTTAAATAGTTATAATTAATTTTATGATTTTATTTATTTTCATAATATATTTTAAAATATAATTTTTTATTTGCCTCTAAAATCGTATAAAAAGAATAATAAAGTAAAACATTCAAGAATATTAGAATAGGTAGAGAATTATTTAGGTTTCTAGAAAAATTATCTAACGATTAGATAAAAAATATATTCGATGCCTATTGAGGGAATGAGAAGTATAACTACGAGAAATAGTTATTGTATGAAATCCAGATCTTGTAAAACAAGATTCATTCTCTCAATTTTATTTTTACTGTATTTTCACCTTTAAATTAATTCATTAAAATATAATCGATCCGCTCGTTTTCTAAAATTATAGTCCACTTTCGTTTTAAAGGATATGCTTCTAAAATACCCATTTTTTTAATGTTTATTGGGATTAATTATATATGATAGTCATTAATATTAATTAAGACATAAAAGGAATGTTGGGGTAAATTTTATTTTTCTAACATATTTTGTTAAATTGTGTGAGAATTAAAAATGAACTATAATTTTGAGGATGAAATATAAATTAACTAATTGAAAAATTGTAATATTTTACAAGCATGACTGTGTAATTGATACACGGGTCAATGATAATGAACCACAATCCATTCACTACTAGTTAACACACCACATTTAAATTGTACCGTCTTGTTGGATGTTATGCTTATCACCGTCACCTATCTCAACTTGGATCAATAGAGACACCTCTTCTCTTTCAAAATGGACAACCAAAAACTCTATTTCATTCTCTCAAAATTCTTTCAATCTACACCATACGAAATTTTGAGTTTGCGGATTTTACATTGATGATGTTGCGCAGTAGAAAGGGAAATATAGCTCACTCAATTTTACGATTCTTTTCAAGAATTTTACATTGATATGATGTTGCGCAAGAGAATGGGAAATATAGCTCACTACGATTATTTTCAACCATTCGAAGTGAAGTTGTATTTGTGTGTGCTCCGCCACAACCGATGACGACGTTAATAAATAAGTCATGTCGAACGATTACGATTTACTCTCCCTCTGGCCGTGTCACAATTTGCTTTTTCGCACCCCTGCCGCCGACGCCTGTTGAGTTGCCGCACCTCCTCCCTGATGGGTGACCACTGAATTTTTTTTTTTTATTAGTTTTTTTAAAAGTATTACATATAAAATAGCCAATTCATAGATGATAAAATTTTGAACTTCTTGAATAAATGCCATCTTGATCTTCTTGTCAGTGGGATATGTTCAACTTGGAACTTGCACTATTGATGCCTCACATTATATTATTTGTGGAGAGAGTAAAGTTTTGATCTTTTTCTGTTTAATTTTCTTTGGTCGGTTTTTCACTTTTCATATTTAATTAGCATGCTCTTTCATTTTTAGATATTGATTTCTCATGGTTAGTTGGCTTTTAGGTATTGAATTTCTCCTGTCTCATGCATTTCCTAGAATCTAATGTTCTATATCTCCCTTTCAAAAAAACAAAAAAATTCTATCTCTCAATGCACATTTTGGTGGGGTAGTTAGTCCCAAGCTTCTCTCAAGCTTTTTAAGTTCTCTTTCTATTTGATGTTGGGATTCTGTTTGATGTTAGGATTTATTGGTGTTTGATTTCTTAGGAAAATTATTGTTAAAGGGAATAACTGACAACAAAAATTGTCAAATGCACATTGGTGAAAGTATGTAGGAAACATGTTTGATCTTTTCCTAGAAGATTTTTTTTGACTGCGGATATCCTTGTTCAAAAAGTATAATCAATTCATTTTGTATTAGTTTCGGTAATGCGTTAAAGGAAATGGTGGATGAGATGTTTCTTTTCAAGCAAATATTCAAGAAATTTACAATTTACAATTACATATAAGAAAACGTGTCAGTCCAATCATTACTATCTGAAGCAATATAGGTTAGTTAAATATGACTATACGTATCTATTTTCATGGAAGGATTAGGCTCTAATAATTGAATTAGGAGGGACAATTTTAATTTCTTAAAATTGGCCTCTGTGTTTCATGAAAGAAAAAGAGAAAATTACCCGGAGGTTTTAATTTAGCCACAATATTGCTAAGAGATTCCAAGACTTTTTATAATTACTAAGTTCCAATTTATATTGTCATGACATCCTTACCCCATTTACCCCATCATTACCCCACAGCCCATATCAAAACAAAACCTCACCCCTCTGCAAACAAAACCCTCTCTCTCCTCACTTCAAAACCCAAACCCATGTTCCCCCTCCCCCCTCTCCTCCCCCCACAACTTTCTCTCTCCTACATTCCCAATTTTCATCTCTTAACTTCCCCTTCAAACCCACCCATCGCAATTCTCGCTGCTCCGCCCACAAAACATGGATAGCCCAACTATCTGAACAACCTATTACCGTCGCCGCCGCCGCCTTCAGCTCCACCACATCGTCGCCGGAAGAATCGAAGCATATGCAGGTAGGAGATATGAGAATCAAAATTATTTACGTGGACTGTTTGGGAGTGGACATAGACAACAAGAGTTCTGTTCAGATTTTGGTATTTAAATCTGTTTTTTTTTGTTCTGTCCAGATTTTGATTTTGGGATTTTTCGAATGCATCTAATTTTAGGATTTTTCGAATTTCCTGATGCATTGTTCAATTTTTCGAATTTTTTTATCTGTACAGATTTTGAGATTTTGGCTATTTTTTAGTTTGTTGTGTTTGGATTTGTATGCGTCTTGAAGAAATGGTGGATGAAGATGAAAATGGATCTGGGTTTTGTAATTTTTTGGGTTCAAAATGAATTTGTATTATATATTTATTTACTAATTGAAATTTTTATAGGAAATTTGATTTTTTTTCAAGTTTATTGGAAGGAGATGAAGATGATGGAAGACGATTTTGATCTGGGTTTATAGATTTTTCATTAGATTTTATCTATATGGATGCATATCTCTAAGAGATTTTGGATGCATATGTGCATGTACGGATGCATATATGCATGCCGAAGAAGATGCAAATATGTAAATTTCTTCGGGATTTCGATAAGAATATGTAATTTTTTTATTTTACATTTGGTATTTAATCGATTTCGATATAAAATTTTGAATGTGTATACATAACATAATTCTATTTGAAATTATTATCCTATTTTAAATAAAGAAAAATATCCAAAAATTATTAACAACTCCCTTATTGTACAATACATATTAGAAAATTAAGAATAAATAAAGAAAAATAAATACAAGATAAAATATGAATAAATAGACACAATATAGAAAATAAGAGCAAGAAGATAAAAAAGTAATAGCAAAAAGACTCATTAAGAGCATTTATGTAATCCAATAATCTTTTAAAACCTTATAATAACGTTTTAAAAAATTGAAATATAATAGTAATAAATTAGATCAAATGAAACCTAATTGTTATTCCCTCAAATAAAAATGGTTCCTCTAAGCCTCTTTCTCAATAATCTTTGGCAGTGTTTATTCTCATGTATAGTATTATGTTTGTTTTAGTTCAGGAATTGTGTCCACCAGACGTTGAAGTTCTGAAAGTTCGGGGCCAAAATTCTTTTGGAATTCTACTCCATAAACTATCGGTTCGATTCCCTTTGTTCCACTTTTTGTATTTCATGGCTGTTTCATTCTTTTTGGATCTTTAATACATAGATTCATGGTATGGTGGTTCATTGGATATTTTTTTAGGCAAAATTTTGTATGCAATATTGCATACAAGTTATATGTGCAATTATAGGTTAATTGGACTTTTATTTTTTTTGCAAGCCTGGAACTCGCGGGTCGGGTAGGGCTTCTTCTCCCTCACGTCACGTCGCGCAGTCGCCAGATCTTCTCCTGTTTTTCTTTTTTTTTTCTCTTCCGTATTCTTCTCAATTTCTTCAGTTTTCTCGTCCTCACAAATTTACAGGTTCTTCTGTACTATTCTCACACTGTTGTTTAAATTTTATAATCTTGGATTGATGATTTTTTTTTCGCGCTTGTACTGGTTTTTGTTCATGTAGTAACACTCGTTTGCTCATAGGGTAACACTCTTTTATTCATGTAGTAACACATCAAATTGTTTTTTAAATCTATAATTTTGGACTGAGAATTTCTTTTCGCGCTTGTTCAGGTTTTGTTCATATAGTAATACGTTTTTCTTCATAGGGTAACAATTTTTGTTCGTGTAGTAACACATATTTTTTTAGTAATATATGATACTGTACATATGTCGTGTTACCATGTGAACAACAATGTGTTACCATATGATAATGTATTTTTTTTTTAAAATAATATAATTTTTATTTCACGTAGTAACACATTTTGTTTCTATAAGTATAACAAATTTTATAATCTTGGATTGATGATTTTTTTTTCGCGCTTGTACTGGTTTTTGTTCATGTAGTGACACTCGTTTGCTCATAGGGTAACACTTTTTTCAATCAAGTACTAGAACGGAAGTAATGAGCTTAATTTAGCGAATTTGAAAGGTCTGGAATGGTGTGATCTTCAAATAAAATTTTTACACTTTGGATAAATTTATTGACGGAAGCAAATTCAATGCTTGGAACTGAATTCCCGCTCTCACTATCCACTATCATTTTCGGATCCATTTCATGTTTGAAAAAGCCAACCTTTAATTGTATACCCTCTAAATTGTAAGTATCGACTGTTTAGTCATCTTAGTTAGATGAGTTTGAATCAAAATTGTTTCACAACTTTGACCTCACATAAATTTAGTCCCATAAGTTTTTTTATCGTTGATTTAATTTCAATAACTTTGATAATGTCCAATTTTAGTTCCAAATCAATTGAAACAAGTCGTTTTGTCGTTTTTATTTGAGGATTTCCGGCGGATGTTGTGACTTGACTCCCACGTGTATTTTTAAGTGTTTGACTAATTCTTGTCGTTAATTCTATTTTAATTTTATGTTTAAAATTTTAATTATATAAGCCTGAAATTTCAGTTGTTAAAAAAATATAAGTGGCAATCCAGCCACAACATCGATCATAAAGCCCCAAATAGAAAATGGCAAAACGACGACGTTCTGGTCGATTTGGGATTAAAATTAGACATTATCAAAGTTAAAGGGACTAAATCGACAATAAAAAAATTTATGAGATTAATTCTATTTTAAATCTGTCGCGAGTCGTTTTATTTGGGAAATATGATGTGGCTAATTCGGAAACGACTCACAAACAAAACATGCACGTGTAAAATAAACTGTAAATGAGATGAATTTGTTGACCCAGTTCGTCAGGAAATGACTACTCTGGGGGCATACCAAGTCAGGATGTGGTATTGCGAGCTTTACACGTACAATATTTGATACACCTTATGAAGATGAATCGTTACAGATAAAGATAATTTGGAGAGTTAGCATATGAGTGCTAGGGTTTCTGTATGTGTGGATAATCACTCGAATTTTTCGTAACCTCACCTCTCTGGGAAATTTCTGAACCTTTCTCTTCTTGTTTTTTTCTTTTTTATAAGACTCCAAACAAGCGTGAAATTTGGGTTGCAAGCATGAAATTTTGGAGACTCGGGCCATGCAAGAACTCTTGTGATCTGCCACCTTTCCAACCCCGTCTTCTAGGTTGATCTTCGTTTTTGCTTGTACATAAAAGGCACCTTTTTGGTCGTCCAAATCAATCTTTTTGCTCGGTCCGGATGCTTTGTTCGCCTTTAACCATGTCGGGTTTATCTTTGGAATTTGTCCTCCTCGGTGAGCCCTCAGGATGTCTGGGTCTTCGGGATATCTGAGTGTCGATCACTCTGACCCTTCAGGATGCCTGAGTCTTCAGGATGTTTTGAGACCTCAGGATGTCTGAGTTGCGAGCATACTGACCCTTCAGGTGATCTGAGTCTTCATGATATCTGAACCCCTCAGGATGTTTGAGTCTTCAGGATGTCTGAGCCCCTCAGGATGTCTGAGTCATCAGGATGTCTGAGTGTCGAGCATACTGACCCCTCAGGATGTCTGAGTGTCGAGCATACTGACCCCTCAGGATGTCTGAGCATTCAGGTTGTCTGAGTCCTCAGACTTGACTCAGCTTTATTTGATTCCTTCTTCCCTGATCTGATCTGTTTGACCGACTTTGTCATGTTCTTTTCAGGATCATTTTGCTCGGTCAGTGGTTGAACAACCTTAGTTGGTGAATGGCAAGCGGGCGAACAAAACTTGTTTGGTCGGCGAGCAGCGAGCACACTTGTCCATTGGGCATGATTATTTTAATAAATATTACATGTGTCGCTCTTAAGTGTTCGATTAATGCTGAATTATTATATCAAACACAACAATACCCCCCAGTCGGGTCGCTTTGTATTCAACATGGGGCCCGACTGTTATAATCTTATTGGGCCATAGTCGATGTCGTTTCGTATTCTGTGCCAGATTTTCAAAATTGAATCCGGTGTCTATATATACCTAATTTCACCGCCTTAAACCCTTTTCTCTTTCCTTCTTTTTTTTTTGCCTCTCGTCTTTTCAATCTTTCGGTGGTCCGAAAATTTCCTATGAGGGCTTCATCATTCTGCGAAGAATCTTACTCGTAAACCATTGATTCTTCTTCTTCTCATTGTGATTATGGCTTCTTGCTCAACTTCTTCTGCTTCGATTGAATCGGACCACCGTAGTTTCTCTTCCCCCTCTGTTAGCAAAATCCCCCGTAGCGACGCTAACGCTCCGGAGACGAATGTCTCGGATTCTAGGTTTCGTTGGCAAGTTCGGCATCCGTTTGCCGTTCTTTCCTCCGATTCCGACGAAGCCCTAAATGAATTAGATAGGGACCTGGTCCGTAGTGATTTCTCGAACGATTCAAGTAACGATTCTTTGTCCCAAACTCAAATTAGGTCTAGGGCTGTTGATAATGTTGATGTAGATAGGAATGATGATATTGTGAGGGGGGAAATTTTGATGGCTGTGAATGTAACCGAATCGAACATAGGGGTAGGCGGTGAGCAAAATTCTGAACTCGATATACCTGTTGGTGTCCCTCATAGTCCAACATATAACGAGTATAATGCTCGTTATAGTTTCGATTGGCCCGAGCAACCTCATAGGACTAGGATGGAAAATGAGTACCCAGCGAGCAAGATAGCGAGCATAATTGATGTAGATATGCTCGCTCAGCTGCATAGAAATTATGAAACCCCTAAAGATGTCTTTTTCTGGGCACCGGGTCCTGATGAGCGAGCAGACTAGCCCCCTGAGGGTTGTGTCGCTGTGAATTTGGACACAATGGAAGCCGGCCTTCGATTCCCTCTCCATCCGGCCATCACCCGTTTGCTCGTGGAATGAAACATCACCATCACGCAGCTTAAGCCGAATGGGTGGCATATGATCATGAGCTTCCTGACTTTGTTTGGTAAAATGAAGCCAAGATACTATCCCTCCGCAGCTGAACTTGCTCGATTGGTGCATTTAACCCATCCGAAGGGCGAACATGGATGGTTGTTCATGCAGGAAAATGCCAAATGCAAGATCATTGAGGATGTGCCGAACAAAATCAGTGATTGAAAAGAGAAGTTCTGGTTTGTTGGGGGCGATTGGAAAAGCCCGGCTCTGGAAGCGAACCAGATGCTCGATTGGACATTCCTACTGACTTCGGGGTGTACCGAAGTAAGTAATTTTGTGTCTTTTGTTCTTCAATTTGAACTGATTTTAACTTACTCTTTATTTCAGGGGAATCCCAGCTGCGACGGACAAGAAGACAAACAACGGCTATTTTAGTAGCGTTTGGTAAATTGACCTCGAGTCTCGTTCGGAACGATCTGTGAGGACCTTGAATACCACCGAACAAAGGAAGCAATGAGGCTTGTTCGTGCCCCCTCACCATCTTGTTGCTGTTAATCCTGCTGGTAAGGGTTACTTTTTTGCATTTGCATATGTTCTGTACCATTTTGCTCGCTCTTTCTCTTTTCTGTATGATGAATTGTTTTTTTAATAGCTTTTCTTGCTGTGACCGTTGTCGTGAGTACATCCGAACATACTGAGATGACTCGGAGAAAAAGACCACAGGAGCTTGCTAGGATTCAAGCTGAGCGGGAAGCTCAGCGAGCAAACAGAGGAGAAGCGAGCAGGGTTGGCAGGGCGAGCCGAGCATCTGAGTCCGGCCCTGGGGAATCGAGCTGACCGCAAAGGAGTACTCGTTCGACCGAGCAGGGGACCAGCGAACAAGCTCCGTCGCCGAAGAGACCGAGGACGGAAACCGGCGAGCAGTGGCCAAGCGATCAAACTCGGATGAGCGCGCCGATCGAATAGGCTCAGACGAGCACTGATGCCGTTAGGGTGGTGACTCAGACCCCTTCTGCCGAAGCGATCAGAATGGCCGCCTCCATGGTCGGTCCGGTCTCACAAATCGTTGAAATGGAGGTTGGCACATCTTCTCCACCTCCTGCTGGACCCCGATCATGGACTCCGTTGAACCCTGAGCTTCGGTCCCCTGAGGATAAATCATTCTTGGGATGAGATCCAGCTCGTGCGAACAGGTACATTTTGTTCGCTTTATTTCCTTTTGGATTGATTCTGTTCACCTTAACATGTTTACTTGCTCGGGTGTATGTGTAGGTTGAGCAGGTTGGCGCCCTTGATGCCCAATTTGAAAAACTATTATTGCTTGCCAAGTGTTCGTAAAGTTCCTGGCATCCCCGAGCATGTCCAGAAGGTGTGTCAGACCCCTATTCGAGCATGGACTACTGATTTGGAAGAGTCTACTACGGGTACCACTCCTCTGGAAAATATGCGTCTTGGTCTGGTACTTCAGGGCCAATCTATGGTTGCTCTTGAGAAAGCCTATGCTGAGTCCGCCAACCTTCATGCCTAGGGGTGGACGGTACGGCATACCAAAATATTTTTCGTCATACCATTACCGTACCGAAATTTTTGGTATACCGAAAATTCATACCGTTGTCATACCGAAAATTTCGGTATACCGAAAAAAGTCATACCGTTGTCATACCGAAAATTTCGGTATGCCGAAATTTTCGGTATGACAACGGTATACCGAAAATTTTGATATATCGAAAATTTTGGTATTTTTTGTATATCGAATTTTTCGGTATGCCAATATTGATACCGATACCGTACCATTGCAAAAATTGCTTCTACTTCAAACCAAACCAAACCAAACCAAAATTCGAGCATATTAACACCCCCAACAATTAGTATGAAATTCAAACCAAACCAAACCAAAAAATTGGTATGCAATTCAAACCAAACCAAACCAAAAATTGGTATGCAATTCAAACCGCAGGACAATCAAAGATATTAACACCCCCCAACAATCCTTTAATTTAACACCCCAAACAATCCCTAATTTAACAAATTTCGATTCTTGCATAAAAAAAAAAGAAAAAAAGAGAGCATAACTTTATTAGAGATGTGAGGGAGAAAGAGAGCGGGTGGCCTGGCTTGGGCGACGGCGACGGCGTGGTCACGTGGTGGATGGCTTGAAGAAACTGGAAATGGAGGAAGAGAGCGGGTGGCGTGAGGGAGGCCGGGCGACGATCATGAGAGGGAGGCGAGGAGGCGACAAAGGGGAAGGAGGGGGGGCGACGGCGGGCGATAGGGCCGGGGCTAATTATAGAGAGGAGGTGGGGCGACATCGGTGAGGAGGAGAGAAATGTATGTGGAGTCGAGTGGGAGTGGGGATGTAGATGGAGTTGTGGGAGACAATTGGGGGAGGCAACGGCGGGGGAAGCCGAGTGAGAAGGGAGAAAAGGGTGAGAAGGGGAGAAGGGGAGAGGGGAGGCGGGTGTAGGCGAGTTAGGGTTTATTTTTGTGATTTTTGTGTGTGTATATATATATATAATATAATTATTATTTATTTTTTAAAAAATATATGAAATTGAATATAGGATTTTTGATTATACGAATATATCGAAAATATTAGATTATCTAGAAAATATTAAGCTATCTTGAAAATATTTTGGTATATCGCGGTATCGAAAATTTCTATATTCATATACTGTTCTAAGATCGAATTTTTTTGATGCGGTACCATCCCGTCACCGAAATTTTCGATCTTGTACCCATCTGCGTCATCGAAATTTTTCGATGCGGTACCATACCGTACCGAAAATTTTGGTATGCCGAAAATTTTGATAAATTTGATATTTTTCGGTACGGTAAGTGCGGTATACCGGTATTTCCTCCAGCCCTATTCATGCCAACTACTTGGCTTTGATCAGGAATTTCGAAGAAAAAAGGCGAATCGAACGCAGGACTCGGGATGAACCGAGGTTGGCTCGGGGACAAGCATCCTCGGCACAAGCTGATGCTCGCCAGGCTCAGGAAAATGCTCGCCAAGCTCAGGAAAATGCTCGCCAGGCTCAGGAGGATGCCCGCCAGGCAAATGAGGAACTAAATCACTCTCAGGAGGAGGTGGTCAAGATCTGAAGAGCTCGGGAGGAGATGAATGTTGAGCCGTAGACTCGAGTGGCGCCGAGGCCATGGAAAGTGAGAGGGCGTGCTCGCCAATTTTTTTCATCATTTGCCGAGGAGACCAACACTCGTTTGGGTCTCGAAAATTCAAAAGCCGATAACGAAGAGTATATTGATTCCATGTCCAACTTCTCCTACATTTGTGCCTTCGCCGTCTTTATCCGGGTCGCTTCGCCATGCACTCCTTTGGCGAACAAATTGCCCTCTCATATATCGGGGTTTCAAAGAAGACACGATCGACAACCCACCAGATCGCAACCTTCCAATGTCAGATTTGAACGATCTGTGTGATTTCTCCATTCTTCCTGAAGGGATCGAAGTTGATGATCCTATTATGGATGAGGAAGATGGCTCGGACGTGAATCTTCTTTGGTGTTCTTGGCCAAAATCTCAAACCGAAGTTCAGTCCGTCGGTGCGGGCCGAAAGCAAAGGGACCTCCTGTGACCCGAAAGAGAATGTACCTCTGGCGAGCATATATTGTACGACCATCTTGAAGGAGTCGTTCTTTGGAAATTTGAGCATGATTTGTTCGACATTTCTCTTCCGTCCACCCCCAATTATGAATTTGCTCCTTAGTGTTATTTTTGTTTTGCCGAACATATGTTGTGTAATTTTTTGTCTTCTTCATTTTTTGTTCGAACAATGTCTTCCATAGTTGTAATTTTTTGCTGACTTCTTCTCTTTTGTTCGAACACTTTTGAAACTGAATGGTTGAATTACATATTGAACTATTTCCTCTAACCTGATTGTTGTTGAGGATGAATGTGGTTGCTGATGAATGATTGATACTTGTGTTGCTTGATGTTTGCTTTGTTGCTTTGTGTTCGCTTTGTTGCTTTCTAGTTTTTGCCCCTTTTCTTCTGAATGAATTCGAACATTGGGTTTGCCTATGCGCTCCTGACTTTTTTCGGTTTTGATTGTCTTATTGACGTTGCAATCGGTTGATCGTCTTATTTAGGTGCGACCAGATGGGTTACTTTATGAACCCCCCCTTTCTTGGTTCGCGATCGTCTTATTTAGGTGCGATCACTTCGTACTAGGGCCGTCTTATTTAGCTGCGACCCCACACTCATCACCCGCTTGCGCTACGGGTATCTGTAAGTACGAGTCGTCTTTTGCGACTGCGTACCCATTACTCGCTTTTTGCTGCGGGAATCAGAGTACGAACTCGTTCGTCAGGTGAGCATAGACTTGAGCTCGTTCGTCTTTGTTCGGGCCGTCCGGCTTAGGTGCGACCTCAAATAGGCTTTAACTAGAAAATCTTAGCGAACAAAAATACATATATTTTTTTTTCTTTTTGCAACACTTTGTATTCTATTACAACCTTTATATTTGAAGAAGACTATCTATTACACAACTATAAATATCAGACTAGGGTTTTGAATTTAAACCTTGTCTTGAGTAGACACGAACTGGCCTCACCTTGTCCGCGGAATGTTGACAAGCATGTGGCACATCATCCTGTCTACCCTTCTTTAGTAACATGCTCAAGCAGCAGCAACATAAGCTTTTGTCCCTCCTAGACAAGCTGTGATTATGCGGGCAGCTGCGGACATGAGCATGTGGCGCGCATACCTGCTCGCCTATAGCAGGTGCGAGCAAAATTTTCAGCTCGCACCATTCTGTCCCCTTCAGTAGATGCCTGAGCATCAGCATCCGCATATTGCTTCGAGCGGACACTATGACATTCCTCCCCTTCGGAGGAGATTTTGGGGATGCATAGGGGACTAGTGACTTACTACTGCATAAGCAGTGAGTAATGTGGAGTGGCAACCATGACTCTGCCGAGCATCTTGAGTCCGCAACGAGCTTCAACCTGTGCTCGGAGTGTCATATGGGGTATAAATCTCGTACCAGGCCAGATACTCAGTTCAGCAGAATGATAGCTGAATCAAGTGCTGGATTCTTCGTCTAGAGGCATACTGAACCAATTTTCTTCTGAGAACTATAGTATTTTTCTTTTTTTCTTCTTCATCTGTTTTTTCTCTGCTTTTTTCAGCTATCAATATGCCTCTATTTATAGAATTATCCCAAGCTAGTTCTGGCATAGCTAGCTGGTGCTGGCCCTCTCACTTTTGCTCCCCCTTTTGACATTTGTTCGGCTTTTTGCCAGCTCTTGTTCAAAGATTGACTCGTCCCTGCTTGATTGCCACCACTTGTCAACTTGTTCTGACACGTATCTTCTGTTGACAACTCGTTCTGACACGTATCTTCTATCTTTCGATAGTGCTGGCCAGCATTTCTTTCCTGAAGATATGTGTCGAACATAATGTGTTCTTCTTTCAGGATTGTCCTACTCGTTTTAACTGAATGGCTGATTATGTTCGGCCATTTGTGTTCGTTTCAGCTACATCGGCGATTATGTTCGGCCAACTATGATCGCTTCAGCTGTGTAGACGACTTTGTTCGGCCAACTATGCTCGCTTCAGCTATGTGGACAACTTTGTTCGGCTAACTGTGCTCGTTTCAGCTGTGTGGACAACTTTGTTCGGCCAATTGTGCTTGCTATTATTGATAATATTTTTTCAAATTTGACGCATTCCACGAGTAGGACAATGGGACTCCGTTCAGGTCTTCCAAGTCATATGCCCCGTTTAGCAAACGTTCTGTAACTCTGAACGGACCTTCCCATGCTCAGCCGAATTTAACACACCACTTGATACCCCCATTGCTCGTCTTAAAACCAGTTCGCCCACATTGAACCTGCGTGTTCGGACTTTGGAGTTGTAGAACTTCTCTGATCTCTTTTTGTACATGGCATTCTTGAAATCAGCCTCCGTCCTTCTTTCTTCCAACAGGTCTGCACTCAGGGCGAGCGCCTGGTCATTGATGTGCTCTCCAAAAGTCATTGTTCGATGACTTGGAATCTTGATTTCTGCGGGTATAACAGCTTCCGCACCAAATGCCAAGGCAAACGGGGTCTCCGCAGTTGATGTTCTGAAAGTTGTTCGATATGCCAATAATATTTCAGGCAACTCTTCAGTCCATCCTCCCCCCTTGGAATTATCAAGTCTGGCCTTGAGGGTATGCTTGATAATTTTATTAACGGCTTCAACTTGTCCGTTTGACTGGGGATAATACGGAGTTGAGTAATGCTTTTTTATGCCCCAGCGAGCACAATTCTGTCTGAATTCACTTCCATCGAACTGTTTGCCGTTATCAGTTACTAATGATTGGGGAAGCCCAAAACGACAAATGATATTTTTCCAAACAAAGTTCCACATTCTTTGTTCGGTGATTTTGACAATGGCCTCGGTTTCTGCCCATTTAGTATATTAATCAATGGCAACCACAACAAATTTTACTCCCGACGTGCCAGTAGGAAATGGGCCGATCAAATCGATCCCCCATTTAGCAAATGGCCATGGGCTATAGACTGACACTAATTCTTCAGGTGGGCTATGAATAAGTGGGGCATGTACCTGGCACTTGTGGCACGCCATGAGCATACTGTGGCGAATATTTTTTTGAGGGTTGGCCAATAATAACCCTTCGATTATTTTATGTGCGGGGCGAGCCCAATTTGTATGATTTCCGCATACTCCATCATGGATTTGTTCCAGAAGTACACGACCCTCTTCAGGAGTAATACACTTCAATAGTGGAAGTGAGAAGCTTCTTTTGTACAAATGCTCGTCTATGATAGTATAACGAGCAGATTGTAATCTGAGGCGAGTAGCTTGTGCCTTATTCTCAGGGAGAAGTCCCTTTTGTAAGTAACTCAGGATTGGAGTCATCCAAGTTTCTTGTTCGCCTGTTACTTGGGCGATCATAACTCTGGGAACTGATGGCGAACAAGTTGTGACGACCACAATGTCCGTTGTGTTCGTCACTCCTTCTGCTGTTGTCAGGCGTGCCAAAGCATCAGCAAACGAATTACCCAATCGTGGTAATTGTTCTATGAAAACTTGTTCGAAATGCTCGAGCAACTCTTTTGCTAGTTGATGATACTGTGCCATTTGTTCGCCTCTGGCCTCGTACTCACCTGTTACTTGATAAACGATTATCTGAGAATCGCTGTAAATCATCAGCCTCTGAATTCTCATTGTCATAGCCATCTGTAGTCCAGCGATCAAAGCTTCGTACTCGGCTTCATTATTTGTAGCTGGGAAGTCAAAACGGATGGTTGTTGTGAATGTTTGTCTGGTTGGGCTGATGAGAACTACGCCTGCTCCGGCTCTTGAACTTGTTGATGAGCCATCAACATACATATGCCATGGTTGGTCTACAGCTTTTTCGGGCATTTGTGGATATGTCAACTCAACCATAAAATCGGCCATAGCTTGGCCCTTCATCGCTGTTCGCGGAGTGAACGTAATGCCAAATTGTCCTAACTCCACCGCCCACTTGAGTAATCTGCCTGCAGTATCTGGTCGGTGGAGGACTTGGCGCAATAGGAATGTGGTCAGTACCTCGACTGAGTGATCGAAAAAATATGGTCGCAATTTTCGAACACTCATTACAAGAGCATATGCTAATTTTTCCAGTGGAGGGTACCGGAGCTCGACTTCTTTAAGCACTTGGCTTACATAGTAAACGGGAAAGTGTGTCGTCCCTTCTGCCCGTACGAGCACAACACTGATTGCATGTTCGGATGCAGCAAGGTACAAATAGAGTTATTCGCCTGGGACAGGCTTAGACAGTGTCTGAGTATCTGCAAGGTACTGCTTCAATGATTCGAATGCATTTTGGCAATGCTCGGTCCACTGGAATTTCCCCTTCTTTAATGCATCAAAGAAAGGTTTGCATTTGTTTCCAGTTCGTGATATAAACCGGCTTATGGAGGCTAAATGTCCGGTTAACTTTTGGACTTCTTTCACACTCCTGGGGGCCTGCATATCGAGCATGGCTTGAATCTTTGATGGGTTCGCTTCGATCCCCCGTTGACTGACCATATGTCCGAGGAATTTTCTTGAGTGAACCCCAAAGCTGCATTTCTTCGGATTTAGCTTCATGTTGTACTCCCTGAGTATATCAAACGTTTGTGCGAGGTGGGTGATGTGGTCTTCCTTATGTTCGCTCTTTACCACAATATCATCAATATATACCTCAATTGTTCGGTCGATGTGTTCGTCGAACATTTTGTTCACCAAATGTTGATATGTTGCACCGGCATTCTTTAATCCGAATGGCATGCGTTGCCAACAGTACATATTCTTTTCACTGCAGAATGCGGTATTCTTTTGATCGTCCGAATGCATGGGTATTTGGTGATAACCATCCATGAAAGTCATGAGTTCATGGCCTGCTGTATTATCGACCAAATAATCGATATGCGGCATCGGGAAGTTATCTTTCGGGCATGCCTTGTTTAAATCAGTGAAATCAATACATAGTCTCCAAGAACCATTAGACTTGAGGACAAGCACAGGGTTCACAAGCCATCTTGGGCATTTCACCTCTCGAATCAGTTTGTTGTCGAGTAACTTTTTGATTTCACTATTCATTGTCGCATACTTTTCCGGACTAAACTTTCTGTGCTTCTGGATAACTGGAGTTTGTATTGGATCAAGGTTGAGGGAATGACATGCATGTTTTGGATCAATTCCAACCATGTCCTCGTGCGACCATGCGAACACATCCAAGTTTGCTTGAAGATAAGCAATCATTTCTGTTCGAATTGGTTTATGTAATTCTGAACCAATGAACACTTCTAACTCAGGTCTGTTCGGGTCGATGTTGATAGGCTCCAGTTGTTCGACAGGTGTTGCTCGCTTTCTTTTTTGTTTTCACCGAGGATCTTGAATGGACCCCCGGTGCTCGTCATCAACCTCCATGGGTTCGAAACCTATGCGAGGTTCTAGGTCCGTTTGCTCGCTTAGCGGATCAATATTCATTAGATCTGGGAGATCTGGGACATGAGTTGCCTTCCCGGATTGTGTGTTCGCGCGAGGAGCTGTGCTCGTCAAACTTGTGTTCGTCAAAGATATGTTCGAACATGTTGGCAACATATTTGCCTGTTGGCTTGACTCACCGATCTCCCATGTTTGCTCCATCATGTTAACAACATTTTGTTTTTCTGGTGCACATGATAGCAAACAATCTCGAGCTTTCTTCTGATCTCCTTTTACGTTACATGTTCCATCTTGTGTTGGGAATTTGACACAGTAATAGTAAGTAGAACAGGCCGCTTTAAATTCCTGAATAAACGGGCGACCTAGGAACCCGTTATAAGTAGACGGAGCATCGACGATTACAAAATCTAGCATTCTAGTTCGTCGGATCTCCGGATTTTGAGTTGATTCTAACTCGACTCCTAACCTAATCATACCATAGGGTCGGGTTACAGATTCCCCAAAACCCATAATGGTATGATCACATGGTTCAATATAGCTGCTCAAGTCTCCAACTTGTTTTTCCATCTGGCGCAAAGTGTTGACGAACAAAATGTTCGCATAAGCTCCGGTATCGACCAGAAGGAGGTGCACTTTCAACCTGAGGAGACGAGCACTGATGGTTAAGGAGTCATTGTGGGGAGTGATTATACCGTCGAGGTCGTCCTCCGAAAACATGATTTGGTGAGAGGGTGGCGTGCTAGCTGATGTGCTCGCCACCTTCACCTGATGAATGCTTTGCATGGCACGCATCTCCATCTTCTTACGTCTGTTCGATAATGTTGGTGTCTGGTAACATCCACCCACTGGACCATATTCAGGACGTATCATGTGAATCTCTTGACTTTCTCGACCTCTTCCCACAGTTGGAGGCCCTCTTTTGGGTAACTCAGACCTCTTACGTGATTCTTCGGGATCACTGCCAGATGTTTGTTCGGCTTTACGTTTACCCCTTCTATCTTCCATTTTTTCTGTTCAGGAGTCTCTGCTCGCCGGCTTTTTTAGGAACTGGGTAAGACGATTATCTTCGTATAGCTTCCAAAGTTGTCGAAGTAGATCGCGACAATCTTCTGTATTGTGCCCGATGTACTCGTGGTAGTTACAATATTTGGAAGCATTAAGCCGATGCTTGTCCATTATGATTCTTCTCGGCCTATCCAACATGTCCCGATCTCTGATTTGGTTAAAGATTGTTTCTGCTGAAACGCCCAGAAGACTTCGTAGGACGTTTGCTTCTGCTCTTTCTTCGAATGGTTTGAAAGAGCCTGGCGGTTTGTACCCCCCCTTCATTCATCACTTTCTTCCCAAAAACTTTCCTAGTTGTAGGTTCCTGACCCAATCGTGATTGGGCGAGCAAATCTTGCATGACTATGATTTTGGCCGCTCGCTCTCGGAATTCTGAATATGTGTTCGGTCAGTCTTGATGCATGGCCTTCCACATGTCAGTGTTTAGAGTCAGACCCCCGACCACCGTGAGGATCTTGGCATCCTCTTCAACTGGGGCCCCATCATATAAACATTTATCAAATCTTTCGATGTATGCTCGATCAGACTCACCTCTTAGTTGGGAAAAATGTGCCAACCTTTGTTTTGGCGCTGGGCGAGCACACATGGATGAAATATGGGACAGGAATTGTTGTCCCAATTGAGCGAAAGATGTGATGGACGCAGCGGGCAAATTAGAGAACCATCTATGTGCCCGATCGCCTAGGGTCATGGGAAATGATCGGCACTGCGTTGCGTCTGTGGCACCCATTGCGATCATAAAGTCTGAATATTTGCTGAGATGGACATGCGGGTCAGACTCATCATCGAACATGGGGACTGGTGGTCGGGTCTTCGCTACTTTCTCTTGTATTTCGGCCGCCATGATCGCCGGTGATAGTGGCGAGCAGGGTATTGTGCTCGCCCGAGGGTGGCCTTTGGTCTCGGCCAGGTCGGCCTGTAATCCCTCGATGGCTTTCTGCATTTCCGTAAATTTTGTGGAACTGACAGACTTGGATCGGGGTTATTTCCCATCATGAGGACCCAGTGGGTCATGCTCGTGATGGGGCAGTCCCCCTTTCCATGCTCGTTCTTGACTACCCAATCGATGATGGATATACAATTTTGTTCCCACCGATTTTTGTTCGGCATACGGACGATCATGAAGATCTGAATGTGCGGGCATGTTTATTGGTTGTTCCTTCCCTGGATCCTGTCGCCTATTATTGCCGATTCGGTCTTTGGCGGAGAGCCTCAAGCGTCCAAACGCTGAAGGTCTAGACCCCTGAGGTTGTTCGTCATCAGACGTATCGCCGGCTTTTTATTCGCGCCGCGATTTTTTTTTTAACTTGCTCATTATCGGTGTAGCGGCGCCGTTCTTCATCTTCTTGAGTTTTTTAACTTAGCAACTCTTTTTTCGCCCCCTCTTTTTGTGCTCGCAACAAGAAAGTGATGGCCTTTGTTGTCATTTCGCCGGATCATTGGCAATATCCTCAAGATTGATGGTCTCCCTATCCGATCTTTGTGAAGGTTTGGCCGAGCCTCTTTTTCCGTCATGAGGTCGACTTTGCCCGACCTCTCTTTTGTGTGTTCCTAGATTGAGGCATTATATTTCTTTTTTCTGCCTTGGCTAACTAAGGGTTTGTGTATGGGTTGGTTTCTTGGTGAACCACCCTCCTTCTAGCGCCAGTTGTCGCGAGTCATTTTATTTGGGAAATATGATGTGGCTAATTCGGAAACGACTCACAAACAAAACATGCACGTGTAAAATAAACTGTAAATGAGATGAATTTGTTGACCCAGTTCGTCAGGAAATGACTACTCTGGGGGCATACCAAGCCAGGATGTGGTATTATGAAGATGAATCGTTACAGATGAAGATAATTTGGAGAGTTAGCATATGAGTGAGAGGGTTTCTGTATGTGTGGATAATCACTCGAATTTTTCGTAACCTCACCTCTCTGGGAAATTTCTGAACCTTTCTCTTCTTGTTTTTTCTTCCTTTTATAGCACTCCGACAAGCATGAAATTTGGGTTGGCAAGCATGAAATTTGGAGACTCCGGGCCATGCAAGAACTCTTGTGATACGGCCACCTTTCCAACTCGTCTTCTAGGTTGATCTTCGCTTTTGCTTGTCTATAAGGCACCTTTTTGGTCGTCCAAATCAATCTTTTGCTCGGTCGGATGCTTTGTTCGCCCCTTTAACCATGTCAGTTTTATGCTGGAATACTGTCCTCCTCGAGCATACTGAGCCCTCAGGATGTCTGGGTCTTCGGGATATCTGAGTGTCGAGCACTCTGACCCTTCAGGATGCCTGAGTCTTCAGGATGTTTTGAGACCTCAGGATGTCCGAAAGTTCTTGAGCATCTTCAGTGACCGAGTCTTCAGGATATCTGAACCCCTCAGGATGTCGGAGCCCCTCAGGATGTCTGAGTCTTCAGGATGTCTGAGCCACTCAGGATGTCTGAGCCCCTCAGGATGTCTGAGTCTTCAGGATGTCCGAGTGTCGAGCATACTGACCCCTCAGGATGTCTGAGTGTCGAGCATACTGACCCCTCAGGATGTCTGAGTCCTCAGACTTGACTCAACTTTATTTGATTCCTTCTTCCCTGATCTGATCTGTTTGACCGACTTTGTCATGTTCTTTTCAGGATCATTTTGCTCGGTCAGTGGTTGAACAACCTTATTTGGTGAATGGCAAGCGGGCGAACAAAACTTGTTTGGTCGGCGATCAGCGAGCACACTTGTCCATTGAACATGATTATTTTAATAAATATTACACGTGTCGCTCTTACGTGTTCGATTAATGCTGAATTATTATATCGAACACAACAAAATCAAAGATATGAGATCACTTGTGATTCAAACTCTTAATTAACTGATTGTATTCTTATTAGTTTTGAATCCTTGATTATCTCTTATACTCAAGTAATATATATAAATATATATATATAAAAGAGCGGAACTACATGTAATGTAGGGGTGGCCTTGGCCCCTCCCATTTTATTTTTAATTTTTATTACTCTATACTTGAGTATTAAGTTAATATATACAACGCTACATAATAGTATGTATACAACTATACACTTTGGTTGGGGCTTGTCAGTTGTCACGCTAACAGTGCAGCATTAACTCACACAAATTCTTTTTTTTTATTTGTTATTGTATAATATTTTTTATTTTTTATTTTAATTTAAGATGATTATAAATTATAGGGTTTGACAGAATGTGAGCATAATTTCATTAATTACAGTTCTCCATTGTCGTACATTTTCGCTTCAACTTGCGATTTTCTCTTTTTTTTTTTCATTATATTATGCCCATTTTTTATCATTGCATGGTGCTATAAATTTAGTCAAGACTACCCCTACGAAAAAATATAAAAGATGAACATTTTACAGAATCACAAAAAAATTGCAAATATATAAAGGGAGAAAAACATTACACTACAAAGTTACTAAAAAACTTACAACCAAATATAAAGTGTAGAAAAATTATTCACTTTAATTTAAATTTGAATAAAGTGCTACGTACTTTAGTTCAAATTTCTGCACTTTGTATCTGGTTGTAATGGTTTACTCAATCTTGTATCTAGTTCAAATATTAAATTTTTTATATCAAATATTAAATTTTCCCAATCAATACCACTAATTTAATTACACACCATAATTTAAAAATAAATATTTTGTTTAATGAGATGCATTATCACAATTTGCTGGCCACAATTTCTTTTTTCATCAAGCTTATCCAATGTGGCCCTTTCTCTCTCCATAGACCATCTTATCGGTATTTTATACCATCATTATTATTATTATTATTTTTTCCAAAAATTTATTATTTTTTTCCATTTTATCCAAAATCGAACATACTATATATTTCCTCCGTCCCAATCATAATGCCATTTTTACTGTTCATAAGGATTTAATAGAATAATGATAAAGTAATAAAGTGATAGGGTAGTTGAATTGTTTATTAATATTTTATATGATAAAGTGATAAAATGATGAGTAATTGAGGGTAAAAAATATTATTTATTAACATTTTATGTAATAAAATGATAAAGTAATAAAGTGTGTAAGTAACTTTAT
This sequence comes from Stenogyne calaminthoides, assembly GCA_037126765.1. Classification (NCBI taxonomy): domain Eukaryota; kingdom Viridiplantae; phylum Streptophyta; class Magnoliopsida; order Lamiales; family Lamiaceae; genus Stenogyne; species Stenogyne calaminthoides. The sequence goes on from JBBCBC010000019.1 coordinate 24,758,099, forward strand.
CATTATTATTAAAACAAAAATATGGTGTACTTTACCATTATGATTGGTACGGAGGGAGTACTTTTTTTCGAAAAAAACATACTCTATACCCCATGTACAGATCGACCGTCCCACAAACCGCAAAAGCACCAATCATATCTCGCCACCACAGCCATACACCCACCGCCCTCACACAACATAATTCTGTCAATGTTCCACTTGCCACGTCATCCTAAGTTGAATTCTATCCAATTATCACGTCACCATAAGTTATCGAATAGAAACACTTGACCTCTTGTGGGACCGGCCCAGTTCCAAAGATAGGGCCTCCAGAACCTGCCACGTGGCATCACCTTTCAAAATTGGGACATTGAATAGCAGGGCCCTCCTAACAGAAGGGTCCCACAGGTTTCTCTGTATTTTAGTGAGGTTGGTTGCCGCCACGTGGTCGAGAATTCTTCCGAGCTCGGCCACCGCGTTCTCCGCCACGGTTAGGGATATCTCCGGCCACGGCACGGCGGAGGCGAAGGGCAGCCGGATGCCGTCCGCTATGATGACCGGGACGCATCCCAGGGCTACGGATTCCACCAGCCTGGGACTCCATGGGGCCCACCCTAATGGGCACAAGCAAAACGTTGACCGCGCGATTTCTAACTGGTAATCCACGAACCTGTTACGCCGCAAGTAGAACCGCCGGTCGCTGCCGTATCTCCGCCATATCTCGGTCCGTACCCGCCTGTAGTACAACGAATTATTTTAAGAAATCAACAACAAGAACTAAGATCATATTCATTTTCAACTTGAGGGAGGTGGATGGGGCAAATTCGAAAAGAAAAAAAAGGTAGGTGGGACAAATTAATTCTATGAACGGTATTTGTTTGGTTTCGTATTGAATGTGGCAGGAGTTGATAGAGTTGTGTCCTCAATACTTTTTAATAATAATATATTATTTTATTATTATTTTTAATTAATGGGGTAATGGTTATATGAAAGAAAAATGTAATAAAAGCATGTGAAATAATGAATGATAAAAAAAAGAATATGAGAAATAATGAATTGTTTCAAAGAAAGTATGAAAATGAATAAGTTTATGTAAAAAAAAATTAATAATGTAATAATTTTAAAGCATAAATACATAATAAAAGTGAATGTGTAAATTAAATAAAGAATGAAATTGTGTAAATTCAAACCTAATAAAAACTTGGTCTACCAGTTTTTCCCCATGACCTCATGGCCTACAATAGTGCCAGTGACGGATTTAAATTTTTTAAATAAGGTACACTTTATAAAAATACTAAAAAAAAGTTGAAAATATAAAATGAGTCCTAAATTTGAGTATCATAAATAAAATATAGATAATTTTCAATTTGAAAACATATAATAATATGCATATAAGCTTTATGTTGTAAAGTGAGACCCTAAATATTATGACAAAATGACAATGAACGTCATTAAAAAGGTTAATAATTATTCACAATCCAGCAGACCCTAAATATTATGCATGCATATAGTAATTATTTGGCAAAAATTAGGGTATGCACCTGCATGTGTCCCTTTAAATTAAGTTTAAACAATTTATATCGGTCATGGAGTAATGTTTAAACCACTTAGAATTATTATATTCGGTGAACAAAGAAGTAGAGGTTGATAGTTTGAATGATGAATGGATTGATTCTTACTTGCTGTAGAAACGACCGCTGACATTCTTTGGGTGAAGTTCCATTTTACCCCTGAAAAACGCGAAAATGTCACGGTGGCCGATCGCCGGAGACTTTTTCAGGGTGGCGCGTACGCTTTCAGGCGATATGTATGGTGGAATCACCACGTTCTTTACATCTTGACATGGATGCTTGTGCTTCACTCCGAAAGTTTGCAAAATTATTGAATTTTTCAATAATTTAGGAACTCCATCTGCAATGGCTACATCCTCCTACGACAAAAGATTTACCATCAAATTTTAAAAACCATAACTATTAAATCATTAGAAAAATATAGAAGGAAACTACATTTCTATCCATTCTTATAAACAGTCAGAATTTATTACTGCTAGACTATTAAATTAAAGAATAAAAGAAATAATTCCAGAAAATTAATCTTATTAAAAAGTTAATGAAAAACTAAGATAGTGTAAAAAAAATACATCAAAAGAAATATATAGTGTAAGAAAATTCATAATCTTCGACCAATATATGATTAACTGTATTAACAAAACCAGAAACCATATTACTACAAAAAAAAATACTACTATTAGATGAAGAACTCAGAATTAAGACAGGATTAGACGAGTTTTTTTTCACTTTTAGTCCCACAGGACACGCCTCGTCACGCTTTTGGTCCCAAAGCCAAAAATTTTGACACTTTTGGTCCTAAAGCCGAAATTTTTGACACTTTTGGTCCAAAAAACTTACACTTTTGGTCCCACAGGACGCGCGATTTGGGACCTAAAGTATCAAAAATTTCGGCTTTGGGATCAAAAGTGTCAAAATTTTCGACTTTGGGACAAAAAATGTAAGCTTTGGGACCAAAAGCGTGAAGAGTAGTGTCCTGTGGGACCAAAAGTACAATAAACTCGGATTAGACCTCCTATATGTGACACTTCGTATACAACAAGTAACACTATACATCACTGCAAGAAAATAATGCATTGTCTACAAAAATTTTTAATATACTTATAAAAACATATTACCTCCGTCCCGAAAAAACGTGCACACCACCTTTATTATCGAGTTTTTGTGAGCGAGTTGTTTATTAATATTTCAAATGATAAAGTGATTTTTAAAGGGGGTATTATAGATCTATCTCTCATCTATTGCATGCATCTTTAAAAAATATTTTATCATTTCAAATACTAATAAAAAATTCGCTCGCAAAAACACGTGAAAATAGTAAACGTGCACGTTTCTTTGGGACGGATGGAGTAATTGTCTATGAAAATATAAATTATCTAAAGAATTTTATATCTAAGTAAATTTGTCTATGAAATTGTAAATGTGTAGACACTTTGTTTTAGATAATTTATTTATTTATTAAAATTCTAAAATTTCATTTATAAAACGTAGACAATCCTCATTATTTAAGGATCAAATTATTTTTCTTGAAAAATATCGTAACCATTTAGAAAATTTCGTAGAATTTTTTTTTTTTTTTTATGGTGTCTATAAAATAATACGTACTCCCTCCATCACAAACTCTTTTGTACAATTTTCATTTTGATCCGTTCTAAACTCTATTTTACATTTTTTTAAAATGAAAATACTCATTTTAACTCAAACCCTTCAAACATCCATTTATTTTATCATATGTCACTTACTCATACATTTTGTCACTTTATCACATTTAATAAATATTATTATATTTTTCAATAAAGTAGAATTGTCAAAATTATCCTTAACACTTTATCACTTTATCACCTCAAATATTAATAAACAACTTTACATTAAACTCCGAGCATACAGTAAATGTCCAAAAGACTTTGGGGCAGAGGGAGTATAATATATACTTGAAGAAAAATAAAATTTAAGTGAACTCAAATTTACAAAAGTTTTTTGTCATAAAAGATATATTTTCTGTCCACCAAAAGTTTGTTCATTTCATTTTATAGACACACTCACTAAATCTCAACCCTCCAATTATTACTTAATTATCCATATTATCATTTTACTTTATTTACAAAATTCACTTTATCTATATCTGGAACTCACAATACCATATAATACTCTTTATTTAATTTAATTTATTTATTCTTTCTTAAAACTTGTGCCAAAAGTATTTAACACAGCTTTTTTTGTGAACAAAGAGAGTAATATAAATTATATAATTGTTCTATTAAATTAGTACAGGTTACCTTAAATTACTGTAACTAAAACAGTAAATAGATAATAAAAGTGATATAAGAACGTTGGGCCTAAAGCCCCTTCAAACTCCATAGAAGCCAATTATCATAATTAATCATTCAAAAAGTTGAATCTAACTCAAAAAACAAAAAAACATGAAAAATAAAATCGCATACCAGAGTGTGAAAGCAAGAACCAAAATCATGGGACGCTACAAAAACATGATCGGCGCCGCGGCTACGGTTCCAAAACGGAAACTCGCCGGAAACGCGTTTGACGGCGGCGGAGATGAGATTTCGCGCGTGGCCGATGGCGGGGAAGCCATTAACGGCGCTAAAATTGCAGGCGACATAAATAGGGACGAAGAAGAAGTCAGCTTGTTGTGGGTCGAGTGTTCTGACTTGGCTCTTCATTAAAGCTCTGTGAATCGCAACTTCTGATGCGAATAAATGATTGCTGCAACGCTCGTTTGATAGCCAGTCGGTGTTGTATTTCGATGGGAGTTCGTAAATGTACACCTTCATACCCTTGAACAATTCTGCAAAAACAATTGAGAAAAAATTTAACATTTCAAGGGGGAGCAAAATGAAAATCTTCTGAATTTGAAATATAAATACAAAAATTATACCCCTAAGGGACCGATGCGTCCATGTCAAAAAGATTTACATATCATTGCTTATTGGCATGTGCAAAATCATATATCTCTTAACATTTAATAAACTAGGCAAAAACATGTGTGAAATCTCACGGTCAGATGGTTTGTGAATTAGCATAAATTAACACTTATCAATTTTAAAGCGTTAAAACTGCATTCTTAGATATACTGTCTCACCGGTGGGACAATTTTACGCAAGATCAACTCTAATAAGAGTAACACTCACGTGAACCAGGTTCACACATGAACTCTATCATTGTTATGTATAAAAAATATCACTGCTATGCACAAAAACTTTCATTATTTAAAAATATAAAACATTTTCTAAACAGTAATTATTTTTTTTTCATAACATTGATAGTTTTTATACATAACAATGAGAGTTATCGTATATAAAAGTAATACTTAAATAACTGAGTTCATAGCATGAATCAGGTCTATACAGTTTTTGTCCTCTAATAATTATTACTATGAATTTATAAGTGTGACTGGAGAAGAAAAAGATATATAATCCCTCCGCCCCTAACTCAATTGAGCATTTGACAAAAAAGGTTCGTCCTAACTCAATTGAATATATCTATAAATGATAATAAAGTATTTTTTTTTTATCTATACTCAAACACCTCAATATCACATTCAATATCATTACTTTTTTAACATTAAATTTAATTTTATCTCATTTATTTTATAAAAATGCAACTATTTTTAACATTTAACCCCCACCAAAAGATAACTTTATCCTTTAAATAATAGTAGTAATAAATAATTTTTTCTTAAACACTCGTGTACACAGTAAGGCCCGCTTGGTTGGGAGCAATGTAAATAACTTCTATTGATGTTTGATACACAAGTAATGAGAATATAAGTAATCAATTGATTAATTTCACTCACTCAATCAACCTCATATGATATTCATTGTTGATATTCTAATCAAGCAATAATAATACAATCAATAATTTTTAGTGATTAACTTTTCAATGATATCAATTACTTCTCTATTGTACCAAGCGGTGATACCAGAACTAATTATTGAAGAACATGTTATGATAGCAAGGATCAATAATATCATAAGCAAATGATCGGTAATACCACAAATTTAAATCCAAAATCAAAATAAACATAAACACTTATCAAGTATAATCAACACTATCTAATTCATTTATCACTAATACCAAAAGCAATTACCGTTGGAGTTTTGCTGTTTGTGAAGGGAAGACGCGAGAGAAGAATGTTCTATGAGAGCACGAGACGATTTATCATAGGAAACAACGGTGTTTGAAACAGAGGAGGAGGTTGGCTTATCTCGAGTGATGATAAAAGATGAGAAAAAATAGAAAGAAATGGAAAACCAGAGAATCCATTTGAAGTATCTTGAACACAGTCCTTTCTCTGTATTTCTGTTGTTTCTTGTTCCATTCAAAAGCCTCATAGGACCAAAATAACTTCAGACTATCTCTGTTTCTCTTAAAAAATCTCAGAAATAAATTTGGAAAGGTATGATCAATATGAGGAATCAAAAGGAAAGAGGGGTAGTTGAGATGGGGCTTTCTGTATTTGGTTTTTGTTGGACAAGTGAAAATCAAGAAACAAGCATGGAAGGTGAAATGGATTTGTTGGGACTTCGTTTTTGCTTCAGGGATAATGAACAATAACAAATTTAAAAAGGGACTTTCCAAATTCTCATCGTTTAAACTTCCGCGGTACATTTGGGGTGTTTGCGGTGCATCGATTAAAATTAATGATTATGAAAAAGTTGATTAATAATAAAGGTTGATATTATTTGTAAAATAATAAATAAAATTAATATTATTTTTTAAAAAATTTAATTGTATTTAAAATAGATTTATTAGCTTTTTTTGTCAAACAATAATTTTTAGCTTTTGACTTCTTTTTATAAGCACTTTACACACCTTCCAAGAAAATAATACCATAATACCCTTATTAAAAGCACTTTTTAAAACACTCATTATTTTTCATTTTGCTACAAAAATCATTTAATATCACTTTTTTAAAGATACTAATGCTTGCAAACACACACTAAAAGCACACACTTTCAACTTTTAGCTTATAACTTTTGATAACTTATTTAGGGGGTGTTTGCAAAAATTTATGGTTTTAAAGAAGTGATTAAAATTAGTGATTATGAAAAAATGATTAATAGTAGAAGTTGATAGTGTTTATAAGAAAATTAAAAAAAAAGTTAATAGTGTTTGGAAAAAAAGTTAAAAGTTTTAAAAAAAAAGACTAATAAGCTACTAAAATCATCCTCTTTGAAACTTATAGCTTATGAGAACTTATTTAAGCTACTAAAAGATAAATAAAACACTCCAAATTATTTTTGTACACAATTCGAGGTGACTATAGTCACTTATAAATGTTTTAAAATACCCCCTTAATCTAATAAAAGAGATAATAAAACACTTCAAATTGCTTCTGCACGCAACTTTAAGTAAGTATGATAACTTATAAGTCTCAAACACCCCCACCATGTTCTAGGTAACTATAATTGCGAATATGCTTAGGCTCCATTTGAATAGAGAGAATTTGTAATGAGCGGATTTTAAAAATAATACATATAAAAATGCATATATGTCAAATCATAAATTATTCAGAGATTAGAGAGATAGGAAGAGAGTGAAGTTTAGAGAGGGAGATATTTCAAATTACTAGGCTTTGATGATGATTTTAAATCCTTCCATTTTTAACTAGCTACTCAATATTTAAGTATTTATAAATCCATTAAAAATGATAATTTGTGTGTGAAATTCATGAATTTCAAATTTACTCACCCAAATGGAGCCTTAGTTGCAAGTAAAATCAATGTATTTCCCCAATTAAATTTAAAATTTTAGATAAAAAATAAATTATCATCATTAAATATTATTACAAATTAAATCTACGAACATATTCATTTGTGCTCCTTTCTTATTATGTTATTTAAATTGAAGAGTGGTCACATCGAATAATCAAGTCAATCTAAAACATTAAAAAAAAAAAAAAGCTATACGTAAGCTTAATTTAAAATAATAATTAAAAGTGATGATTTATTTGTAATTATTTAAAATTTTAATTTCATTTGTAATTAAGCGAAATATTGTAATTTAATTTCCAATTAAATCTTAGGAATATTTAAACGAACTGCTTCATTTGATTGAGCTATTTCAAGACAAAAGTCACCGTGATGCTGAATAAAGAGCACATAATTGTTAAGAGAGAGGAACAGAGGTTGCAGAGAGTGGGTATATTTTGATGAGGCATTGTACAAAGACAGAAGTATGTCTATTCCCTCCGTCTCAAACTTTTTTTCATATATTTCGTTTTGAGCGTTCCATTCTTGTTTTTCTATTAACTTAAATGGAAATTTCTACTTTATCACTTTATCACATAAAATACTAATAAATAACTCTTTTTAACCCCAATTACCCATCACTTTATCATATAAAATACTAATAAACAACTCTTTCTACTCCAACACTTTATCACTTTATCATTTTTTCTTAAAACTCGAACACACAGTAACAGGATAACAAGAATGAGACAAAGGGAGTGATATTGATTGATATGCAATATAATAAGTACAAAAATAATACAATGAGATAATATCTCCTAAAAAAAAGAGATAATATCTAGAGAATGCGTTTCAATCATTACGAGATATAATTAAACTTATCAATTAATTAAAAAAGAATCCAATCAAGTAATCAGTAAGATATTTAAATTTTATTATAATCTACAAGACATTACACAATCTTGCCAAAATTCATCATGTAAAGAAACAAATGCAAACGACATCCTAGAGCTTCAGTTTTAACATAGAAAGGCCGAAATGATTATCACTGGCATCATATTTTTGTGACATGCCTTAAAATAGTCGTACAATTTTGGATTACATCTCCTTAGTGTGTTTTTATTTTTGGAAAATTTAAATAATGTTGAAAAATTTATAATTTTTATACTCTGCAAAAAATATAACAAGTTAAAGTGAAACTTAACTTGTCAGTTGTAGCACGAAGAATCAAAAAGACCAGCACAATCTGAAATCTGTTAGAAAAATGGTGTTGTGTGTAGATGAAGATGATGCAGACTCAATACGAAAAGTCGAGGCAAGAGTTGAACTCTCTTTCCGTAAGACGATATTGCCTAGTACTCCGGTGCAATAAGGTATCAATGACAATCGTTCCCAAGATACAACGACTTTAGAACTTCACGATCGTTGCACTACGAATCGGAAGCTATAACGGACTCGGGTATCCGAAACTTTCTTGACACGACTACTAATGCAAATAACTAGATTGCTAGTATGCTTTTGTATGCACAGATTGCTGTTTGATTTTCGGATGGAAGAAATGAAATCCAGGGGACTGAATTTATAGGAGTTGAAGAGTTGTGGTGCCTTCTGGTGAATAGATGCAACTTTCTGGACAGGACGAATCTAGACCTTCAGATCGTGTCTTTTGGATCAGATTTGCATCCTGTTAGTGTTAGTGTCCTAGAGACAATCCTTTGTAAGGACATAATACTCAGATAATATTCAGTATTGGTTTAATATTATTATTTGTTTAATATTAAATGTATGGCGCTACACTCATTAGAATATTATGTTTGATTGTTTGCATTTATTCTTATATGTGTTCCCTTGAGTCACTGCTGTCATTGAGTGAGTGAGAACTCAGATGACTTAAGCATGATTTTTAAATAGCCCCAATCGAGGATCATCAAAAAAGGGATATTGATGATGCAATGGAGATTGGTGTGCGATCTGCATCATACTCTTAGAGAGTGTAGTAAGATCTCACTTACTACGAGATACTAGGTATCTCATGATGGATGCACAAATACCTTAGAGGGTATTGGTATACCCATCTGAGTAACCGTTTGATGTAGTTCCACTATATGTGTCTACGGGTGTCTCGGTTAGTGGGAGCGATGCGATACTCCTTTTACTTGAGGTCAATACTCATTGGCCAATGCACGTCAACTTAAACTTTGTGACTAAGTGTGACAATAATGATCAATTAGTGATTTGAGATAAATTGATTAAGTTATTTGAATAGACACTTCATCATGTTCAAGACTAATCGAATATTCGTGAATGAAAGGAGGAAATCGCAATTGCCCACGTTTCAGTTACATGTAGTTGCATGTTTCTCGCAACGTACCTCATATATTGAGAATGTCTGATTTATTGACTAGGGTTCAATTAAGACCGTTAGTTTGACTAATCGCTCGGTATATGAGGGCCTATGAGTCACACAATAAGTAGTTCCCTTTTATGGATTATAGTTAGTTGATTAAATGTTAAATTGGATTTAATATTTAATATTTGGAGAAGTAATTAATAATAAATTAATTTGGAATTAATTATTATTAATATTTAATATTGAATTAAATTGGATTTAATTAAATAAGAATTCCCAATAATTATATTTGGAATATAATTGTAGGATTTAATGCATATGGAAATAAATCGTAGAGATTTTCATATAAGGCATTTAAATCCGTAGAGATTTATATTTAGGGAATTAAATTAAAAGGAATTAATTTAATTCAAGATTAGAGATTTTATTTCCCTAATTGAGCTAGCTTAGGGTTTAAGTTGGGTCTCCCTATATATACAAGCTCTAGGGAATTCACAAACAACATTACTTCATATTTTCTCCATAAGATCTAGAGTTTGGATTTTCCTAGCAAATTTGTCTCGGGATTCAACGCTGGCAAATCCGTGCAAGTCTATAATCCTGAGCGCAAACCGTCGCGTCCGTCCGCCCGGGATCGCGGGTTCGATCCCCGGTTGCCGTGTCTGCTCTCCATCCACGCACGGGCTACCGCCTCCGAACAGGGTTCGAAACCCACGAGTCACGCTAGCCCGCTGCACCCCTCGGTCCGTACCCATGAGCCATGACCTAGCCCTTTTCTTCCGAAAAATAAAGGCTCCTCAGCTCCTCGCGACGACACGTACGTGCGACGTGCGGGTACGGGTGAGGTCAATAAACTCTTTGGGTTAGCCCTTCAGGCTAACCGCGACACCACCACATAGACTTTAATCAAATTGACTTTCCATACCACAAGTCTATTAATAAGGAAGGAATCTTCTTCCTAATTTTCCAATGTGGGATAGAAGGGATTTTCCCTTCCTCCCCCACAATTTCCTCTTCAATTTTTCCATAACAAATTGTCAACTTCACGTATTAATATCTCATTCACCCGAAATTGGTTTTGAGCATATAAATACATCAAATTAATCTATTCGAAAAGTAGATTATGAATTTGCAACTTTTTTCCATTTTCCACAAATGGATCATCATCTAGAAATCTGGTCAACATTGGGTCAACACCCAATTCCACAACCAATTTCCAACAATCCCCCACATGAATGATATTAATGCATGTGAACCCTAAGAACGTCCCGACGAGCCATTGTTGCATCAGGATAGGTATCTTGTGGCTTTGAACCTTTCCTAGTGAAATGCCATCGGATTTACTCGCTGCTCAGTGAACACGATGTCTTGAACTGGTCAGCTTTTTTGTGTAAATCAAGACAATGACATACACACAACAATGACTCTAATACCTTTTTGGTTCTCACGTTGTTGTCCATTTTGGCCGTGGACCATATCTTGGATTCATAAGTGTGTACTGAAATGTCAGTTTGAAGCGGCCCCACTTCACACTTATATAGGTGATCTCCTATCAAGGGTACCCTGCAATACCCCACCTTCAGATAAGGTATAGGAATCATTAAAAGCAGTAAAGCTTAACCTCACCACACGTCATCAGGTTTTCGGCATGTTGAAGATGCAAGTGGCACTTGAAGGGATTTGAGAATGGACTTGAATTCATGGTTTTCAAGTGCGTAACTGAGTGCTTCATAGCTTAGTTGTCTCATTAAACCAAGTTCTTGGGATCCTCCAGTCATCATGGATGAGTTACCACTACGAACACCCTTTAATGTGTGGGTTTTAGCCCCATTCCCCTTACCGCACTATACATTTGATCTCTACCAATGCCTTTTGTCAGCGGATCCACAATGTTTTCTTTTGACTTCACGTAGTCAATGGAGATTACTCCACTTGAGATCAAATGTCTAACGGTATTATGTCTCCTTCGTATGTGTCGAGACTTACCGTTGCACAAGTGACTTTGTGCCCTCCCAATAGCCGACATGCTATCACAGTGTATCATAATGGGAGGCACTGGTCTGTTCCAATCGGGAATATCCTCTAAGAAGTTTCGAAGCCATTCTGCTTCTTCTCCAGCCTTATCCAAGGCTATAAACTCCGATTCCATTGTGGATCGATCTATGCACGTTTGCTTAGAGGATTTCCATGACACTGCTCCTCCACCTATAGTGAACACATATCCACTGGTGGCTTTGGAGTCTTTTGTGTCAGATATCCAGTTTGCATCAGTGTATCCTTCTAACACCGCTGGGTATCTCGTGTACAAAATTCCATGACTTAAGGTATGTTTTAAATACCTCAGAACTTTTGTTAGAGCTGTCCAATGATCCTTGCCAGGATTACTTGTGAATCTACTAAGTTTGTTAACAGAATATGCTATATCTTGACGCGTACAGTTTGAAATGTACATCAAGCTCCCGATAATCCTAGCATATTCTTGTTGTGATACTGGGTCTCCCTTATTTTTGGCTAAGTGTAGACTTGGATCTATCGGAGTATTAGCCGGGGGTTTGTCAAAGGCATTGAATTTCTTGAGCACACTATCCACATAGTGAGATTGTGTTAAGACAATTCCATCAGATTTTCTAGAGATCTTTATCCCTAGAATGACATCTGCCAGACCCATATCATTCATGTCAAAGTTTCTCTTTAACATGTTCTTAGCATTCACGATTAAGTCATGACTGCTCCCTGTAATGAGCATGTCATCCACATATAGGCACACTATCACATATTCTTCTTGTGTGCCCTTTATGTAGACACATTTGTCACACTCGTTGGTTTTGAAACCATTTGATAACATCACTTTATCAAATTTCTCATGCCACTTCAGAGGTGTTTGTTTGAGTCCGTACAAGGATCTAACAAGTTTACACACATTTCTCTCTTGGCCAGGTATTACGAACCCTTCAGGTTGTTCCATGTATATCTCCTCATCTAATTCCCCATTTAGGAATGCCATTTTCACATCCATCTGGTGTATCTCAAAGTTATGCAAAGCTGCAATGGCAATGAGTACTCTTATGGATGTGATTCTTGTAACAGGGGAATACGTATCGAAGAAATCGTATCCTTCCCTCTGTTTGAACCCTTTTGCTACTGAGCAAGCTTATCGATTGATCCATCTGCCTTGTATTTTATCTTTAGGATCCATTTGCATCCTAAAGTTTTACATCCCGGTGGAAGATCAACTATCTCCCAAATATGATTTTGCATGGTGGACTCAATTTCAGCTGTTTATATCTTCTTTCCAGAGAGGAGCATCTGGACTGGACAATGCCTCTTGAATTATCCTGGGTTCATTTTCCATCATGTATGACAGAAAATCTGGGCCAAAGGACTTTTTCCTTTCGTGCCCTCTTACTGCATCTTGGTTCACCAACCGTTGGTGGACCATTTACAGTTTCATAAGTTCTCTTACGCGAACTTACTTGTACATTTTCATTTTCACTTTCCTTCTTAGGGAATATGTTCTCGAAGAACACAACATTCCTAGATTCGATAGTCATCCCTTCGTTCATCTCAGGAACGTCCGATTTGTGCACCAAGAATCGGTATGCACTACTGTTATGTGCTTAATAAATGAAAATGCAATCAACAGTTTTGGGTCCTATTTTAACTTGTTTGTGCTTAGGTATTTCAACTTTATCCAGGCACCCCCACACTTTAAGATAATTGTAGGAAGGCTTTCTCCCTTTCCATAGTTCGTATGGAGTCTTATCCCTCCTTTTGTGTGGCAATTTGTTAAGAATGTAGTTTGTAGACTGTACGTCTTCCCCCCACATATTCTGGGGTAAGCCCGACCTAATCAACATAGCATTCATCATCTCTTTCAGAGTACAATTTTTGCATTCAACAACACCATTTGATTGAGGTGAATATGGAGCAGTAGTTTGATGAATAATGCCGTTTTGTGAACAAAATTCTTCAAACGGTGCAACATATTCTCCACCTCTATCATTTCGAATCATTTTGATTCTTTTGCTAAGTTGATTCTCAACCTCATTCTTATACCTTATGAATGCCTCAATGACTTCATCTTTACTTTTCAAGAGATGCACATAACAGTATCTTGTGCAATCATCAATAAACGTTATGAAGTAATTTTTCCCACCTCTAGTTTGCACAAACTTCAAATCACACACATCGGTATGAATAAGTTCTAGAGGTGTAGTACTTCTTTCCACTGAATGGAATGCTGTTTTGGCCAATTTTGACTCAACACAGATCTCACATCTTTGTGAATCAAATTCCATTCTAGGAAGTAAATCTATATTCACTAACTGTTTTAGTGTATTTAAATTTACATGTCCTAATCTACCATGCCATAAATTAGAACACTCAAGCAAGTAATTAACAAAATTTCCATTAATATTGCGTTTAATGTCTCGCTTGACAGTCAATACATTCATCTAGAAAAGGCCCTTCTCGAGGTATCCTTTTCCAACAAATTGACCACCTTTGGTTAGTACAAAGTTATTAGCCTCAAACACTAATTTAAATCCGGCCTTACTTAGCAAAGAGCCGGAGACTAAATTCTTGCGAATGTCTGGGACATGCAGCACATCCACGAGAGTTAGTTCTTTTCCCGAGGTCATCTTCAGCACCACTTTACCTAGTCCGATCACATTTGAAGTTGCAGAGTTTCCCATGAAGAGAGTTCTACCATTGATCTCTTGGTAAGTGGAGAACATTTCCTTGTCTTAATAGATGTGACGGGTAGCACCAGTGTCGACCCACTCCCTCGAGTTATCAACTAGATTTGCCTTGAACACGACGATAGAAAGATCTAGTTCAGACAATTCTTCAGTGGCAGGGACTTGTGCTCGGTAAGGTTGGCCTAATTTTGATCAGCCTTCTTTGGCTTTCAACATTCACTTGCCTTGTGTCCGGGCTTTTCACAATTGTAACAGGTACCCTTAAACTTTTTGTAGTTTGAGGGTTTCTGTGGCTTGCCATCACGTTTCCTCTTTTTGCCCTTCCCGGACTCAACCAAATTTACTCGTGCCTCTCCACTTTTCTTGTCGCTCTTGACTTTGGATTTTTGGTTATCTTCCTCGATCCTTAGTCTCACGATCAGATCCTCAAGCCCCATTTCCTTTAGTTTGTGCTTGAGATAATTCTTGAATTCCTTCCATAGAGGCGGTAGCTTTTCTATCAGAGCGGCTACTTGAAAGGATTCAGATAATTGTATACCTTCAGCATGAATCTCATGAAGGATCAACTGCAACTCTCGAACTTGGTCCAAGACCATCTTCGAGTCAACCATTTTGAAGTCGAGGAACCGTCCGACAATGAATTCTTCATTCCGGCATCCTCCGTTTGTACTTCTTATCCAAAGACAACCACAGTTGTTTGGCAGTCTTGAATGTGGCGTAGACACTGTATAGTGAGTCGTCTAGCCAATTCAAGATGTAGTTGTGACACAGGAAATCACTATGATTCCATGCATCCAACGCAGTCAACCATTGCTGATCATTTTCATCATCTTCAACGGTTGGGGGATCTTCCCTTAGGAAGAGAGCAAGATTCAGGGTGGTCAGATAGAATAACATCTTCTGTTGCCACCGTTTAAATCATTTGCGACGAACTTCACCGGTTTATCCATATGAGAAGGAGGAACAGTCATGGGAGTAGTAGAAGAAGACATCTTCGAATATACAGAATATCGTCTTACGATTGTTATAAAAATGGTGTTGTGTGTGTAGACGAAGATGATGCAGACTCAATTCGAAAAGTCGAGGCAAGAGTTGGACTCTCTTTCCGTAAGACGATATTGCCCCGTTCTCCGGTGCAATACGGTATCAATGGAAATCGTCCCCAAGATACAATGACTTTAGAACTTCATGATCGTTTCACTACGAATTGGAAGCTATCGGTGAACGGACTCGGGTATCCGGAACTTTCTTGACACAACTACTAATGCAGATAACTAGATCGTGTCTTTTGGATCAGATCTGCATCCGATAGTCCAGATCGCATCCCTTCGCGTGGGGCGGCTCAGCCACTACGCGCGGTTCGACCAAACCGGTCCGCGGGGCCGACCCGGTTCGCCTGAGTGTGAACCGTGGCATCCGTCCGCCCGGGATTGTGGGTTCGATCCCCGGTTGCCGCGTTTGCTCTCCATCCACGCGCGGGCTACCGCGTCCGAATAGGGTTCGAAACCCACGAGTCACGCGAGCCCGCTGGACCCCTCGATCCGTACCCATGAGCCATGACTGAGCCCTTTTCTTCCGAAAAATAAAGGCTCCTCGCCACGACTCGTACGTGCGGGTGAGGGTGAGGTCAATAAACTCTTTGGGTTAGCCCTTCGGGCTAACCGCGGCACCACCACATAGACTTTGGTCAAATTGACTTTCCATACCACAAGTCTATTAATAAGGAAGGAATCTTTTTCCTAATTTTCCAATGTGGGATAGAAGGGATTTCCCCTTCCTCCCCCACAATTTCCTCTTCAATTTTTCCATAACAAATTGCCAACTTCACATATTAATATCTCATTCACCCGAAATTGGTTTTGAGCATATAAATACATCAAATTAATCTATTCGAAACGTAAATTATGAATTTGAAACTTGTTTCCATTTTCCACAAGTGGATCATCATCTAGAAATCTGGTCAACATTGGGTCAACACCCAATTTCACAACCAATTTCCAACAAAATCATGGAAGGCCATCTTATAAATACTCCCTCCGTCCCGCTATATTTGTCACGTTTTCCTTTTATGGGTGTCCCACTATGTTTGTCTCATTCCATAAAAGGAAAAAGCAACACTCTACTACCTATTATTTTAGAGGCACACTTGCATGAGACGGTCTCACAATGAGACAACTTAAAATGAGCATACGACGATTTAATATTTTGGAAGAGGCGGATGTTGATTTGTGCTGGATTGTACCCCGTCTCATGTATGAGACCGTCTCATATGAGTTTTTGTCATTATTTTTAATATTATTCCCCTCACTTTTCATCCCAACTACCCCACATACCTTCACTTTTCATCCATTAAATACTATAAAAACCCACTATCTATTATTTTAATGTTATTTCTTAAACCATTCAATAAAAAGAAACGTGACAAACATAGCGGGACGGGGAGAGTATTAGGTATCTTCAGTGGCAGACGTACAACAGACCTGCTCTAGGATCCAACCCAGTTCAAAGCCCGAACCAACATTTATATGTATGGATCTAGATGATTTTTTATTTTTTTATAAATGCTAGCCAAGCCGAGCCCAATCTTTAAATTTAAATTATGAAAAGGCTGAATGAAATTAAGCCCGCACCTATGTTTTAAAATACGGGTTCGATCGGCCAGTCGGACCGGTCTGACCGGAGAACCGCTGCTGGGTGGCTCAATAGGGGTACCTAGAACCGCTATTAAGCCGCCCAGGCAAAAACCGGGTGAAAATTGAGGACCGGTGAACCGCCGATTTTCAACAAAAAAACCGAAAAAAGGCATTTCTATTATGTTTTCACCGGTTTTGTATTGTTGATGACATTCTATTATGCTTGGGAGTTGAAACTTGGAAGTTGAAACTATTTATGTTAATAGACATTTCTATTATGTTTAGAAATTTAAGTTTGAAGTGACTTTAGATGTTTTATATTCACTTATCATATTCTATATTTTGAATTTTTTTTAAAATTATGCATACTCTATATATATAATATTTATTATGACGTCACACCGGCTCAATTCGGCTCAATCCTACCCAACCGATCCGACCCGATCCAGCCTTTTTTGGGGGTCGTCCGGCTCAACTTTCAGTTCTGATTTTTAAAACATAGGCCCGCACCCCAAATCACAACCTTAATTAACTGAAGGGAGAAATATAGGATTACCATTATTACTTTTTTAAGCTATATTATTTGTTTAATTGTTTATGCTAATTACTCCCTCCATCCCAAATATATAGGCTTGTTTGATTTTTTACACAGATTAAGAAATTGTATTGAAAAAGTAAATTAAACAAGCCAAAATTTTATTATACCCCTATTTAATGATTGTTATAATTTCCAATATAATTAATGTATAAGGTTATATCAGTAAATTAATTAGAAAAAAATATTTTATGTAGAAACAAGCCTATATATTTGGGACATCCATTAAAGGAAAACAAATCTATATAATTAGGACGGAGGGAGTATTTATTTTTTTAATTGTTTAAATGTGTTTAAATAGGTTAATTAAGAATATTATTTAATATACAAGCCTATGCAATGATGATTAATTGTACTATCTAGCTTAATATACAATTATACGTATTTGATACATGGACGAATATTTGTGTGCTTTTTTTAATGGATTAATGTTTATGTACAAATTTTAATCGAAACAGATATGTCGTGTACATGAAGTATTATTGTTTTGAAAATGTTTATTTTTGTGTGTTGTTCATCTCAAAATTACACAATAGTGATACTTTATATTTCAATAGTGATACTTAAAAAAAAATCACATTAATCTTAGTTCACATAATTTTTTATCACTTTAATATGGCAAAATGTTTATTTTTCAGTCCACCCCACTATTAATCCTAGATCTACCTTTGTGTATCTTGCTTTCTAAATATAGGATGAGTAAGACTCATTTTATGTCAGCCAAGAAGAAATCAGCTGATAAGATGAACTAAGATCGATCTATGCACCCACCATGGAGGCACATGCCTCCATAATTTGTTTTTACTACTATATTTATATTATATATGTTATATTAATTAGTACTCTTTCTGTCCACCAAAGGTATGCCACATTTTTAAAGTATAAATAGTAAGAAAAAAATAATGTAGATAAAAATAAGGTTATTATGGTGTATTCTGAGGTTCATTTATATATTAAATAAAATGACTGTTTGTGAAAATACAATGAGAATTGAAGTAATTAAGTAATAGTTGGAGTATAAAATAAAATATTTATTTTTATAAAGGGTATGTGAATACCTTTGTGGACGAAAAAATAAAGCAAGAGAGAATAGATTTGGTGGATGGAGGAGGGAAGGAGTATTAGATTTTTTCAAGATATACCCTCAATTCTAACTCGTAGCACACGTGTGGAAGGAAGAAGAGCATGACCCATGATAGTTACAAGGTAGAAATGGGTTCCTCCTTATATGCTCACATACTCATTTGTAATCTTTCTATATTGTGGTACCATTTTTTCATTATTGGTTGAAAAAATTTTGAAAATTAATTTTCCATTCACCCAAATTTCAAAAGATGAATAATATATTGAATGAGAGCTCTCTTTGTGGAGCATATTTTCCAAAAGTTTTACTGGCGTCGATTCAATTTCATTTATAGTTTAGACACATTGTTTTCACATTTCGTAGCGAGGGCCACCTTCCCCTTTTTTAATCACCTAAAATTTAGCGAGAATGGTTTTTGAGATTCTTTTTGTTCTCGTTACCTCTCCATTCTTAAAAATTAGCAAGGTATAGCCCTCTTTAAAAACCTCGTGAACGACGAGTTTTTTAGTACATCAATGGTTTGCAATCTAATAATGCATTGTTGGTATATTCTTCTCCCAATTATTTATAGTAAATTGTAGTTAAATCAAAAATAATATGGGAAAATTGCTCTTAGAGTAAGTTGGTGTGTAATTAATATGTTCCAAAAGCTTTCAGAATGATCCTACGGGGAGCTGAGGTTAAATACTAAAAGTTACAAAAGTAATCTTTTAAAGTATTATTACGGGGAGTCAAGTTCAACTTACTCTAAAGTATTCTTTTAAAGTTACAAAGTTACTCACCAACTTACTCCAAAGTTATCAGTATGTTCCAAAAACTTTCGGAATGATGTTACGAGGAGTTGTTGAATTTGTACTGCACATCCACTGAGATAATCGAGCACTGAAAAAGGTATCTGCTTTGACGTTGAACTATTTGTAAAAAACTGATGATAACTGATGTAGATTGTGAGATTTTTAACCCTCAAACAAAAAATGTTCTCTTCAAATACGTTCATAATCTCATCATTCAATATATGTCAATTACTGTAGCGTGCAAAAATGCATTTCTTCTTATTAGCTGGCCCCACAAAGATGTCCAAAGTAATTGGAACTTGGTTAAGGCAAAGGGGAGTGTTTGGATATTGGGATGTTATGCCTATGACAATGTGGTTGAAGAAAAAGTCCGTCCAGAAAATTGATTGATTAATTTGACAGTTAATGGACACATCCTATTAAAAGTTCTAATTAATTCATCTACTAAAAGGAAACTAATATATTAATGGAAGTAAAAAATTAAATAGCTAAATTTTAAAAAAAAATGTTGTACTCATGACTCTAACATATAATCAATACAAACAAATAAAAATGGATTGGGTAAAAGTTTTACCATGCAAATTCTTGATAGAATGGTTATTTCATAAATGTGCAATGTATGCGGATTTGAGATATAAATACAGTAATTTACTAATTTATGTGAATAAAAAAGAACACATGTTTCGACCGATTTAGACAACCTTCTTTGTAATATGTCTTATCGCGGGTAACTTCTCTTTAATGTTCTTCTCTCTGTCATTTTTTTTTCTCTTTTGATTGTTTCTAATTATTTTATAATTTATAATTATGGAGATGAAGTCTACATAAGAAATCATTTGACTCTCATGACCAATAGTCAAAGAGTTGCATTTGTTATGAATTGTTGGGCCAAGTAAAAAGAGGTGAAATCAAGGGTTACAAGTCCAATATGATATGGTTGTTTTCGTTATGGGCGATCATACCGGTTGGATTACAAACATGATTTCTAATCCACCAAAATCTATTTTCAATGTTGTCATACATTGCTTCTACCATGTTAATGTAAAGTACAATGATAATGCTTCTTAGCGTATAGTAAACTCCGATTTGATAAGATGTATGAGGAACATGAAAGTACATCTTAAAGATAGCACCAATCGACAGATGTTTAGAGATCATGATATTGATTACATGATCATGTCAACGTTAAAAAATGCTTTGATAGCAATCCACCAACAGTTAATGAATCTCCTAGATCACATGATGTTAGTGTTAGTGTCCTAGACACAATCCATTGTATGGACATAATACTAAGATAATATTCAGTGTTGGTTTAATATTATTATTATTTATTTATTATTAAATATATGGCATTGCACTTATTAGAATATTATGTTTGATTGTTTGCATTTGTTCTTATCTGTGTTCCCTAGAGTCACTGCTGTCATTGAGTGTGTGAGAACTCAGATGGCTTGAGTGTGATTCTCAAATAACCCCAATCGAGGATCATCAAGAATGGGATATAGATGATGCAATGGAGAATGGTGTGCGATCTGCATCATAATCTTAGAGAGTGTAGTACGATCTCACTTGCTACGAGACACTAGGTATCTCATGATGGATGCACAAATACCTTAGAGGGTATTTGTAGCGCCCCAAAAACAGATGCCACTCACTTGGGGGAAACTCAAGTTAGGTTTAAATAATTTAAATTTTTATACTTAAAGTGATTAAAGCGGAAGACCATATTTATGAAAAACACGAGCCATTTTTTTAAAAAGTTTCTAAACATGCTTGTGCCTAACTCTTGTCTTACCCACATTTATAAGCCAAACATTTACTCAATTAAAAATTCTCAAAGCTTAGCATCATACACGAAATAAAATGTCATAACCAGATATAATATATTTAGAATAAGTTTGACAGTGTCATGCATGTGAGTTCAAGTTTAAAAGACCGTCATAGATACTTAAAGGAGTACAAAAAGGTTTGACTACATGACACAGAAATGTAAACATAAACACGAAAGTAAAATATCGAGGACGTCCATATATGTCACACTAATACTTAATACTCTTCTTACGGAGTTTTGATACACAATAATTAAAGTTTGAGGAGTCCGTCGTAGTCAATTACACGTCCGCCTCGTCTCCAGCAAGACCTGAAATGATTTAAGGAGCATCATGAGTCTTCCCCCGGAGAGGAAGCCCTGTGGGATAACACTTAATATGCAACTGTATTAAGAAAGTCATTTGATGAGAAAGAAATGAGTACATGCCAAGGCCCGTCGATCCGGCTAATCCACACAACTTAATTCTACACAGCATAATCCACACAGCGTAATCCACATAGTATAATCCACACAGAGCGAAATCCGAAGATCTGCTTATATGCATCTTACTCTCAAATTAAACTAACTAATACAAAAACAATTAAATGTTACCCACTTTCTTGACGTTGAATGCCTCAAGATAGCTTCCCGGAAGCACCGCTGGCTCGTACTGCACTCGACACATTTGATAGTTCTTTAGTCTCATAATCATTTAAAAGTTTTAAAGCACACATATTATTTGCACTATCTCATGTAATATAATTAATACATATGTACATTATTACTACATGTTATTCATAAGGGTATAAAAATTTCTACTTGTTAAATCATACTTCAAGGAAATCCTTGTTATGAAAGCTAGGCAAATTCGTAAAGAGATACATGTTGAATTGTAACACTTAAGTAAGTATCCCACATCTCCATAATGAATCATATTAGTATTTTATAATGCTCATAACAAGTTCAATTTGTTCATTTTAAAGTTCTCATATTCTTAGTTGACTAGGTGATTAAATAAAACAATCTACCAACTCACTTCTACATGTTAAACTTCCTTAAAAGACAGCTTGTAGTGGATAATTTATAGACAAATACGAAAATATCAGAATATCATGAAATTTATACATTGAATTAATGAGACATATGAATTCATATCATAAAAATTTCAATTCAAAATAATATGTAGATCTTTTATTGTGATTTTCACAAGTGGACTGAAAAGCAGTGTACGAATAGGGCTTATATCAAGTCATTTTCTAAAATTTGGTAGAGATTGTGTATTTCTCATAAAAATGTAAGACAAAATCCCTTGTAACCATAAGATTCAGTAGTAATACCAGTAAAATGAGCACAATTTAAAACTTTTAATTTACTATTTAATGGTATAATTTTCTAGAGCCTTAAAACTCCCTGTTTTTCACTGTAAAAGTACTGTGTACTAGAAAAATCATTAAAAATATAACATGACTCCAAATTTACCCAAATAAAATCCAAATGAAAGTTAAGACGTAATAAAATAACATAGTATAAAATTAGTTCCAAATACGAAGTTATCCGTTCCCAATAAATCCTAAAATCATCTTAAAAAACAGGGCCGATTTTTCATCTATACAGTAGTTTAATAGAAAAATCATATAAATTTGAAAACGACTCTAAAAATTCTGAAATTTTTACCACTTAATCTAAACTTCAAGACCTTTACTATGATAAAATGGGTTTATAAAATTAGTTCATAAAAGGTCAGAAACATTTTCGAAATCAACATGCAATTGCAGAATCAACATGCAATCACCTAAACAATAAGTAATCTACTAAATAATATCAAATAACTTTATATTTGGCACATCCATGGCTAAAAACATATAAATCATCAAATATATTCAACCAACAATGCCCAAAAATATTTAAAAGTATAGTTTGGTCATCTCTTACCTTTGAAGACTCTTAAATCTCTAAAAAGTAGTGTTGATTTTTCTCCAGGATGTAGAGAATTTATCATAGAGAAAGCGGAGAATAGAGAAAGAAGCGGAGAGTAGAGAGAGAAAGAAAATGAGAAGAGACGTTTGATATTCTCTAAAATATAGAACTAGTCATCTGATATTATACATATATATATTCTTTTATTCTTTTTGTTATTTATTAGTGTGTGTTTGTTATCTCTTTTCTTTTTCTTCTTTTAATCAGCGTGTTTTTTTTGTTAAAATTTTATTTGATTAATTAACTTATGAAAGATTTACAAATATATATATAAATATATATATATATATATATAAAGATTTAATAATAAAGAAGATATAGAAATAATCTATGTAATATCTTTCTTTATATATCTTTTATTTTAAATATTATAACTTTATTATTTTTAAACATGTTATATTATTATTATTATTCGATCTAATTATACCACAATTAGTTTCAAATATTAACTTTTCTCTTTTCATTAGTTACTTGTGTCGAGTGCTTTGCACTTGAGCCCGGCCTCCTCGGTCGGCTATCCTGCAAAACTTTTCTAAACTCATAAATAACATTAGTTCTTTCATTTGATAATTAAAATTCTTTAATAACAATAAAAATACTCCACCATGATAGTTAAAGTTTAAAACATGCAATATATATTTTAAAAGAAAACGGGGTGTTACAACTCCCCCACCTTAACTTGGACCAACTATGTGAAAAGTTCAGGGTATTTGCTTAAGATTTCTCCTTCTCGTTCCCATGTCGCCTCCTTTTTCCATGTCTACTCCACTGTATTAGGATCAAGGGTATTTCTCTATTTCTCAAGGTCTTAACTTTCTTTCCGAGTATGCTTATGGGTCGCTCTTCATACGCTAGATCCTTATTGAGGACTAAATCCTCGAGTCTTATATGGTGACTGGGGTCGCGTATATATTTTCGAAGCATTGATACGCGAAACACATCATGAATCGCGGATAACTCTGGGGTCAAGGCAAGTCGATATGCTACATCTCCAATTCGCTCTAAGATTTCGAACGACCCCACATATCTAGGTCTTAATTTCCCTTTCTTCCCGAACCTGATTATCCCTTTAATGGGTGAAACTTTCAGGAACACGTTTTCTCTTTTTTCGAATTTTAAGTCCTTTCTCCAAGAGTCGGCATAAGACTTTTGTCGATTCTGGGCGATCTTGATTCTCTCACAAATTTTATTGATGGCTTCCACAGATTTGTCTACCAGTTCGGGTCCCAATTTTTTTTTCACTCCAACTTCATCCCAATGGATTGGCGTTCTGCATCTCCGTCCGGAGAGCGCTTCATATGGAGCCATTCCAATGGTAGACTGATAGCTATTATTGTAAGCAAATTCTACTAAGGACAGGTAATCTTCCCAGCTTCCTCCAAAGTTCAAAATACATGTCCTCAATAGATCTTCTAGTATCCGATTTGTCCTCTCTGACTGTCCATCCGTCTGTGGGTGGAAGGCGGTACTGAAATTCAGTTTAGTGCCCATGGCCATCTACAAACTCTTCCAAAATTTTGAAGTAAATAGCGGATCACGATCGGATACGATGGATACCGGCACCCCATGCAATCGTACCACTTCATCAATGTACAATTTAGCCAATCGATCCATCGAGTAGGTCATCTTAACTGGTACGAATCGGGCTACTTTTGTTAGTCTGTCGACTACGACCCATACTGCTTCATGTTGTTTTGGACTTCTCGGCAATCCTGTCACAAAATCCATTGTCACATGTTCCCATTTCCATTCTGGAATATCTAATGGTTTCAACAATCCAGCAGGTCGTTGATGTTCAGACTTGGTCATTTGGCATGTGAGACAAGTTCTAACAAACTGGGCAATTGACCGTTTCATGCCCCTCCACCAAAAACTACTTCTGAGATCTCGGTACATCTTTGTCTCACTGGGATGTGCAGTATATGGTGTGTTATGAGCTTCTTTCATTATATCATCCTTCAGCTCCGCCATTCTTGGGCACACAAATTCTTCCTTTAAACATCAATGCTCCATCTAAGGTTATGGAAAAATCCTTAGTTAATTTCTCTTTCACCTTGTTGCTCATTAATTTCAGGAACCGATCACCCTTTTGAGCTTCTATTATCCGTTCTCTCAGTGTTGGTTAGATTGTCATTGTAGCTAATATTGAGGTTGACTCTCCTGGGTTGACGATATTCAACTTCATCTTGTCAAATTCCTCAATCAAATGCTATTGTTGAGTGGGCAGTACAACTAATTGACCTTCTCTTTTCCTGCTGAGTGCATCTGCCACCACATTCGCCTTGCCTGGGTGGTAAAGGATAGTGCAATCATAATCCTTGACCAATTCCAGCCATCTCCTTTGATGCATGTTTAGTTCCTTCCGTGTGAAGAAATATTTCAGACTTTTATGGTCTGTGTCGATCTCACACTTCCCGCCGTACATATAATGTCTCCAAATTTTCAGTGCATGTACGACGACGGCTAACTCCAAATCGTACGTTGGATAATTCTGCTCTTGCACCTTTAGTTGTCGTGATGCGTAAGCTACAACCTTCCCGTGTTGCATCAACACACAACCTAATCCTGACTTAGAGGTGTCCGTATAGATTACGAACCCTTCTGATCCTTCAGGCACTATTAGAACAGGTGTTGTTGTTAGCTTCTTCTTTAACTCTTAGAAACTGGCCTCACATTCAGACGTCCACTTGAACTTTTCATTCTTATTTGTGAGATGTGTGAGTGGTTTTGCAATACGTGAAAAATTCTGAATGAACCTTCGGTAGTACCCTGCCAAGCCAAGAAAACTGCGAACTTCATTCGCATTGGTTGGTATTTTCCAATTCAGAACCGCCTCAACTTTAGCGGGATCAACTTCTATTCCTTGCGCTGTGATCACGTGCCCTAGGAAAGCCACTCTTTTGAGCCAAAATTCGCATTTACTGAACTTAGCATACAACTTTTCTCGACGCAATACCTTTAAAATAGTTCCGAGGTGTCCCTCATGCTGCTTTTTGTCCTTTGAATAGACTAAAATGTCATCAATGAACACGATGATAAATTTGTCCAGGTATTCGTGAAACACACAGTTCATCAAATCCATGAATACTGCGGGTGCATTTGTAACCCCAAATGGCATTACATTAAACTCATAATGACCATACCGGGTCCTAAATGCGGTCTTAGGTATATCACTTTCCTTGACCTTGAGTTGGTGATACCCAGACCTTAGGTCAATCTTAGAAAATACCCCCTGCATTCTTCAACTAATCGAAAAGATCTTCAATCCTCGGTAACTGGTATTTATTTTTTATTGTTAACCGATTAAGTTCTCGCTAATCAATGCACATCCTCATCGTCCCATCCTTCTTCTTCACAAACAAAACATGTGCCTCCCATGGTGAAGCACTAGGTCGGATAAACTTCTTATCCAAAAGTTCCTCTAACTGTTTCTTCAATTCTTGCAACTCCTTTGGTGCCATTCAATATGGAGGTTTAGACACTGGTGCAGCCTCAGGAACCAGATCTATAGTGAACTCTATGGATCGATCTGGTGGAATTCCAGTAAGATCTTCTGGGAAGACGTCAAGATAGTCTCTAACTACCGCCACATCTTTCGGTGTCAAATTCTCCCCTTCTACCTTAGCAATATTTGCTAGGTACGCCTGACACCTTTCCTTTTTTAGCAGTTTAATTGTGTTTACTGCAGATCTAACAGGCATGTACTCTCGTTTATTTGTCCCATAGAAGGTGAGACACTGACAGTCTATTGTTTCTAAGTCCAATTCTCGTTCCATGCATCGGACCACAACTTTGTGTTTGCTCAACCAGTCCATCCCCAAGATAACATCGTAGCTCTTCATTCCGATCACGTGCAAATCGGCGAATAGGTCGTTTCCATCGATTTTTAACCTAACACCCTTAGCTAAGTTTCTAATTCTAATGTTTTCTCCTGAAGGCACGCTAACCTCTAAGTTCACAATCGTAGAACAATTTAGCTTAAGTTTCTTCTTAAAGGTATCAAATATAAAGGAGTGTGACGCTCCGGTATCAAATAAGACATATGCAGGTACATTTGAGACAAGTATCGTACCTGTCACAATTTCACTTGCCTCATCACCTTCTTCAAATTGTCCTTCCTCATGGTACTCTTCTTCCTCAGTGTATTCAGCATTGGACATTGCATTCAACTTAGCCTTACCCTTTGGGTTCACTCTTTGAGGATTTACCACTCTTGACTGTCGCGGTTCAATATTCCCACTACTCATAGTTTGGTTTCCCATTGGATTTGGACATTCATTAGCCATGTGACCAGGTTTCCGACAACGGAAACAAAAGCGTGTCCTTAGAAGGCACTCTCCTCGGTGATTCTTGTGGCATTTCGGGCATGGTGGATTAATACTTGGAGGTGGGACCGCAAAGGGTCAAACATTCCTAGTCATGGTATTTTCCCTTGATGTCGGATGTGGTGCACCCTTCCCTTTGAACTATTTTGAAATTTGTCGCTGTTCATTCTCCAGACCCAAACTCATCGACACTATTCTTGCCCTTTCAAAAACATCCCTGAAGTGTGGTAGCCTCAAACCGGATACTATCCCTCCCACTTCTGGACGTAGTCCTCTTTCAAACCTCCGTGCTTTCCGATCATTAGTGTCCACCAGATGTGGGGCATAGCGAGAGAGTAAATTGAACTTACGTTCGTACTCGGTAACAGTATCCGTCCCTTGTCGGAGGTTCATAAACTCTATTTCCTTCTGATCTCCCAGCGACTGCGGAAAGTAGCGATCAACTATGGTCTCCTTGAAGTCTCTCCATACAAGGGCTCGCCTTGCTTCCACTGTTAGGGTCCTCTTGTGGGATAGCCACCACTGCCCTGCATCCTCAGACAACTGAAAATCTTGCTCATGAAACTTTCTGCGTCTCGGTTAACTCCATATGCTCAAAGATCCTTTCGAGCTCAGCAATCCATTCCTCGACCACTGTCGGTCCTCCTCTCCTATTGAATCTTGGTGGTTGGAACCTCCTGAACTGTTCCACCATGGATCTTGGCCTTGGATTCTATTCTTGATTATTTTGAGCCGGTGCAGGTGGTTGTTGTTGCTGCATGAATTCCCGCATTTGAGCGAAAAAGTCCCTTGCTACATTAGCATCTGCATTTTGGTCATCAGGTTGTTCCCTAGTTCGTGGTCTACCTCTTCCTCGCGGTGGGGTGGCCATAGTTCTTGCTCTTCAGGGAAAAAAAATAAAGTCTCTTATTCATTCTATTTTATTATAACTAGGTGAAGATAAGTAAGTAGTTAAATAAGTTGTCTTTCAAAAAGAAACATCAATGAACACACGAGAATGTATATACTAGATTTCACCAAGATAACATCCATTTCATAAACAACATTCTCACATACCAACAAAAGAGGGAATTTTTTTTATCATATATTGATACAAAAGCATGTCAAGGTAGTGGTCAGTGCCATGGCCTACAGCTATATACAACAATAGGTAGTAGTACGATCTAACCAGGAGGTCATCTATGCCTTTCAACCGGTACACAAAAGATACATCCACAAGTCAACAAAATGATAAGCACATAGTCTAGAAAGTCTAACCGGGAGGTCTACTATACCCTTCGACCGGTGCAAAAAGATACATCAAAAGAAATCAACGACTCTACTAACAGTCTAGAGTCTCAAATCTCGCCATCACCCTCATCAAAATGCCCAAAACGTGGGCGCTTTGCTGCAGGCCCCAAGTCGTCAAGAGACGGCTCACTCGGCCCTGCCTCATCAGCTCTTGTCCCAACTCCCGCCTAATCATCACCTGGATAAGGGGTCGTGGTGTACTCCGGTGACCCCACAATGAAAGAGTACTCACTACCCAACTCAGAATCATCCTCGCTCGGGAGGGATGTGCGAATGGCATAAGCCCTCTGGAAAGACTCCTGAGCTCGAGTGGTGTACATCTCATGAGTGGTGTGCTCCTCTCCTAAGCGCATCTCCAACCTCCGAAGACGCATCTCTGACTCAGTCGCGCGTAAAGTATAGAGCTCACCCTCGGCCTCCAACTCCATCGCCATCCGTACTCTGACATCATAACTCTCCACCTCCTCCTTTAGCTCCAGATCGTAACCCTGAAGATCCACCAATGGCCCCACTGTACAATCGTACATGGTACAACGTCGGAAGGTCATACGAGCTACTCCTAGATAGTAGCTGTAAACTCTGTCTCTCAAGTGCGTTGATGCCTCATAGTCGGTCTCAAAAGTCAGTGCCTTCTTGTTGGGGAATTAATTGCCCGGATCTATTCGGGATGAATATTTAAATACAAATTTAATTCTAACAATTATTACTAGCATGAATTAATCCTATATTAATTCAATAACTAATCATGCATATAAATAGTTCACATAATCCTACGCATGCAGAATTGCTACGGGTTTACGTGAACTAACCTTTTGGAGTGACAATCGTTGAGAAGATGGACTTCGTTGACACGAACACACCAAAAGACCTTCCCAAGTATTCACAAGTCCTTGCTCGTCAATTCGGTGGTAGGATGCTAGCGAACAATTAACAAAAAGGGAAAAAATAAATTATATGTTGCACCACCTTTGTGGATTTCTAATTTTTTCAACACATGAAATTGCACTTGGGGATGAAAAAATCATCCCCTATTTATAAGAGGTAGTGGCCGATTTTTTCTTAGGAAAAAGGGAGAGTAAATCTCTTTTATGATCTCCAACAAATCTTGAATATATATCCAATATATTCTTTTCTCCATAATTAAAATATTCCATAAAAATCCCACTCTCTTATTGTTATGGAATTTCAAAAAAATGAGGATAAAGATTCCAAGATTTGGATCTTCTTGAATTTATGAGATATACTTGTATTCCAAGAATACATATCTTCCATAATATATTTTCAAGAAAATCAAGAAAATCTTTCTTTTCCTTCTTTTTTTTCTTTAATTTCGAAAATCCCCATATAAATAACCAAGTGGGAGATTTCTTGAATTTAATGAGATAATCTTGTATTCCAAGAATACATATCTTCATTCCATAACAAAATTCAAAGAAAATCTTTCTCCCCTTTTATTTATAATTTTCGAAAATTTGGAAAATTAAGCAACCATAATTTATTTTGTTTTAAACACCTTTTCAGTTATTGGACATTATGTTTGTGCTACTTGAGGGGCCTTTAGGAGAATTAAGATTGGACCTTCCAATGGATCTTGATTTCCATAAATATTAATTAATCTCACTACATAATTAATATTGCACTATCCATCTTAACCCATATTACTGTTAATATGGCTCCCGGTTATTATTTCCCGTGTTTAAGATTATCTAGCCCATTAATTAATTCAAGCCACTGAAATAGCTTTCCATTAATTAATATCTTTTGTCCTTGGTCAAGGAACGGTTCAACATTATTATCCATACCGGAAACTAATTCCACTTGCAAGATTTGGTATGATAAATCTTATGAACCTCCCAAGGGGCCAAATCGAACAAGCGTACTTGCACACGATTCTTCGTATTAAATCTTAGCAATCGCATGTGACCAATAATATTGCCCAAGATATAAAGTATTGAATCTCATTGATTCTCTACCCGTCATAAGTCAAAGCAATAATTACTAACCACACACGATCCTATTTAAGGGACGAAGATTAAGAAATAACGAACCATCGAGGTCTAATTCTTCCTAATTCAGTCTTTCAAGAATTTATCCTCTCAGAGGTCCTATTCGATGCACCGTCATGCACTAGTGTAATCTCTTGGTCAAGACAAGCCAATCTGAGCCTTTACACTTCAACCTTTCACGATGGATTGTTAATTTCCATCTAGGTCGTGAACGGTGTACTTTTTAGTTACAAGGATCATTAATTTAATCTTCCGTGATCCGGTATCACTAAATTAACTACAATGTAACACGACTTATTTATTGAACAATTATGCAATAAATATATGTAACATTCAATAATATTTTAATGATAAATAATTTATTTCGATAAATAAATAATTTATTTGGTTTATAAATAAAAAAAGTATACTTTCCAAAGATAACCCCAACTTCTTACGTGCCTTTGGTTACGGACAAAAAGTCAAAATATACTTTCGGGATATAACAATCCAACACTCCTCTCAGAACGCTCCCCACGTGCCTCATCATGCGGATCAAAAATATCTACCAACAATCTCGGGGGTTATATGTAAAATAGTGCATGCATTTTCAAAGAAATAACGTTCATAGCCAAAAATAAAATAAGACAAAATATTAAATTAAAAGAGAGTAATTTCAATTGAACATTTTCAGTAACTCTTCTATTTTAATCATTCAACATAATCATAATTCATTTACTCATAGATAAAGTCTCAATGACATTTTTTTATAAAGCCCTTAGAAATAAATTTCAAGTTGTTACCTGGAGGCGATTTGGAAATGTGCTGACAACAGACTCCCCTTTTATTAACTTTCATTCTTAAAAATAAATTAACAAATTTTCATGTATACATAAAAATGCATGCTCGTTTAAACTTGAAAATATTTAACTTAGAGTCCGAGGAGGAAAAATTTAACCTCGACTCTGATACCACGCTGTAGCGCCCCAAAAACAGACGCCACTCACTTGGGGGAAACTCAAGTTAGGTTTAAATAATTAAAATTTTTATACTTAAAGTGATTAAAGCAGAAGACCATATTTATGAAAAACACGAGCCATTTTTTTTAAAAAAGTTTCTAAACATGCTTGTGCCTAACTCTTGTCTTACCCACATTTCTAAACCAAACATTTACTCAATTAAAAATTCTCAAAGCATAGCATCATACACGAAATAAAATGTCATAACCAGATATAATATATTTAGAATAAGTTTGACAGTGTCATGCATGTGAGTTCAAGTTTAAAAGACAGTCATAGATACTTAAAGGAGTACAAAAAGGTTTGACTACATGAAACAGAAATGTAAACATAAACACGAAAGTAAAATATTGAGGACGTCCATATATGTCACACTAATACTTAATACTCTTCTTACGGAGTTTTGATACACAATAATTAAAGTTTGAGGAGTCCATCGTAGTCAATTACACTTCCGCCTAGTCTCCAGCAAGACCTGAAATGATATAAGGAGCATCATGAGTCTTCCCCCGGAGAGGAAGCCCAGTGGGATAACACTTAATATGCAACTGTATTAAGAAAGTCATTTGATGCTAAACAAATGAGTACATGCCAAGGCCCGTCGACCCGGCTAATCCACACAGCTTAATTCCACACAGTATAATCCACACAGCGTAATCCGCATAGTATAATCCACACAGAGCGAAATCTGAAGATCTGCTTATATGCATCTTACTCTCAAATTAAACTAACTAATACAAAAATAATTAAATGTTACTGTTGGTCCTGGTGCAAACGAGTCATACACGTGTATGGGGGGGGAATACACGTGTTCAGTGTTTTTAAAACTTTTCTTTACTGAGGTCAGCTTGGGTCAGGTTGTCCTGATGATTTGGTCCTGAGAAGCACAAATCGCTCTGAGTCAAAGTCTACCTGAGACAGTGATCCTGAGCTGCTTTCAGATACCTCAGATAATCCCAACTGATCCTGAGTTTTCAGAGATCCTGAGCTGCTTGGATCAGATAACTAACTTACTGAACTCTCAGAAGAGTAAGTTCAGTTTGGTAACTATCTGTTCTAGCTACTCAGATGTGCGGAATGGTTGGCCCTTAGTTTATACTCGTTTTAAGCTTTGCTGAAAACCTTCATTTTAATGGAATAGTGATTAGGCTGTGATTCAGTTCAGATGCAACTTCAGTGGATTGATTCCAACTGAATGTCAGTGAAAATATGCTTTCAGTTTAAAGATATGCAACAGTTAATCAAAGCAAAACAGAAAGCAAAGAACACAGAAAGTTTTAGTGGTTCAGAGACTCAAGCTCCTACGTCCACGCTCTCTGATCTCTTCAGAGAAATTCACTAATCACTTCCTAAGGTTTTCTGACTACCTCTATAGTTTACTAACCATTCTATTTTGAGCTTTTTGACTACCTCTGTAGTTTACTAACTCAAAACACACACAAGCTTTCTGACTATCCAAGATAGTTTACTCACTTTCTGACTACCTCAATGTAGTTTACTAACTCTTTACAACTCCAATCTCACCAACAATCACACTCAAACTACCTTACAAAGGGTTTGGGGTTTCTTGGTTGGTTTCCAACTAGGATGAGATATCCTTTACAATTAAGAACAATGCAAAGGCTAGGATATCTCGACTAAGCTTTGGATATATCTTATCAAGCTAGGCTTAGTGGAATGAGCTCTCTTCGAAATAAAGCACTTGGGAAATTCTTGGGTTTTCGAGTGCTTCAACTTGCAATAATAAGTTTGAGCTCTTGAGTTGCTTACAAATTTCCCGTAACCTTCAATGTAGAGGGTCACAAGTATTTATAGGCAGGCACCAAGGTCACTCTTGAAAAGCTATTCGTTGGAAGAGATAGCTCCATGAGTTTCCTCTTATGGTGTGTGATGAACAGCTATATTTAGGGTTTGAGACTCCCTAGCACGTTTTAGGTAAACTGCTTTTCATGTAGCTGGTCATCACTTTTTGTAGTCCGGAGCATAGTACTCTCGACATGTTTGATGACTTTGTCATTTGTCGATGTCGATAATGTCTGATCTTTGTCTTCTTCTTTTTGACTTTTGTCTCCAGTTAAAGGTAGACAACCACAACGACTCTTTTTTTTTAGTTACATCTCTGAGTGATATAACCTTAACAACACTTTGTCTTAGTTCCTTTTGTCTGCATGAGAATGTCTTGGGCAATATCTATTTTTCTAAAGAATCACGTTCTTACCAATATTGAATCCTTGAGATAGATATTTTCGATTGCCTCGGAACATTGAGGTTTATCTTGAGCATTGATACATTCTCGAAGTCTTGATAATTACTCTGCCTTGATATCCTCTGTCTTCGATCTTGATCTTACGAGTCTTGATGACTTACGAGTCTTCACCGGATATCGACCGATATACTTAGTCTTCATCTTTGAGTCTCGGTTTCTCACCGAGTCTTGAGTTTTCGATTTTCTCCTTTGAGTCTTGAGTTTCTCGATTTCTCCTTTGAGTCTTGATATCTCGATTTCTCTTTGAGTCTTGATTTCTCGGTTTCATCTTGAAACTTGAAACCGGTTTCATCTTGAAACTTGGTTTCTTCGAAACTTCTTGAGTCTTGAACCTATCCTGTTCTATATCTGCTGACTATACATTTTGCAGATAACATCCTGAATATTCTAAAATTGAATCCTGACTCAACTATCAAGATTATCCTGAACATGTCATACTCAGGGGTTTTGGGATCTAATCAAAATCTCTCTTTATTAAATTCATCTCCCAACAATTTCCCTTTTTTTTTGATGATGCCAAAACCCATCTTGTTACAAAACACTTAACCTATACTCAGGTTTCAGTTTTACCTATTACAAGATTGGTATATCTCCCAACAATTTCCTCAGTAATGAATTTCCTAACAATTTCATCACCAAACAATAAGTCTCTCAACAATTTTCTCAGAGACAATCATTTAGGCATATTAAAAGTAAAGACATGTAAATTAAGATAATGAGATATTATCTTTTGAGCATAAATGATAAGGTTTCATTGATGAATAGTAGACAGTTACAAATTACAATGAATTTTATCTGAAAAACAAAAACAAAAAGACAAAAAGATAAGAATATTACAAGAGTCTTCTGAGTTGATCTTCAATCTTCTTTTGCTTTTCTGCTCTGGCTCTTCAGTTCTGATCTTCCACCTCATCAGCAGGCACTTCAAGGTTGAACATTCCATAATATCTTCTTTTCAGCACATCTCTTTCTTTAATGATATCAGGATTGTTCCCTGTCAGGCCCAGCTGAGTGGCGTACTGAGCAATTTCTTGAGAAATGGCTGCTTCATTTACCAAGCCATTTTCAAGTCTAGGAGGAGGGTAAGAGTATGGACCGGGGGCTGTTATCTGCACCTTCCCTTCATCCGCAAGATTGATCCATCCTTGAAGGTATTTTTGATAGAAGGTCAGGAGATAGTCAATGAACGCCTCATTGGGATCTGAGCTTTCTCCCCTCCACTCTCTGAGCACATCATAGTAGAACCAAAAGGTTCATTTGATTTCTTCCCATGCATCATTGAGCTGGATTGGCATCCACTTGTCAACATGCGGCCATTTCTGTGCTTGTGCTGTCCCTCTTCTCTTGCTCGCGAACCTCTTGAAACCACTCCTTCTTTTCTTCTCTTCTTCCATCTTCTATCTGATCACGGGCACACCAGAAACAGAAGCAACAGTTTTCTTAGCTTGCACAATTTGGAGTGTTTTCAGAGCACTTCTAGTGTTGAAGACCTTTTTCTGGGGAACTTCCTCAGACTCTTCAATATCTGATTGATTTTTTCTCGAAGGCGGCTTAGAAGCCTTAGCTCTTTTGCCCTTAGGCTCCTCGAACGCCACAACTTTTCTTTTAATTAGCATTTTAGCTCCAGCTTGGCTTGTTCCAACTCTTCTACCACTCATTTTCTCTGCAGCAACTTCTTGCATTGTTTCCTATGAAACCTGAGTGTAGACTGGCTTCTCCACCTTCTTAAACTTCAGCTTCTCAGTGGCCTATATTTCCTTCATGGCTTCGGCAACGATTTTCTTTTCAGCTTCCTTGATCGTCTTGCCTTTCAGAGTTTGATCCAATAATTTTCTGAGATCAACACCGAGTCTTTCCCCCTTCTTGGATCCATACTCTGGTAGAAGCACGGAGAGTCTTTGTGTCCATATGATATTGTTCTTCTTGACACTCCGCACCTCCCCACCTTAACCGATCTGCTCCTCCTCGAGCCTTCTAAGGTGGTTCTTCGCCACTGAGAATTCTTCAGACAGATGAGCAAATTGGCTAGAGAGAGCTTCCTTGAACATGTCTGTCGTCTTGGCCATGAGCATTATGATCATCTCCTTAACAACGTTCTTCACCAAACATCTCATTCTTTCTGCCAATTTAGCTTTCTAGAGATTCGGTTTGCTCTCGATGCTTACCTTGACTCTGCATTAAGCTCAACTTTGACCCCTCCATCTTTTTTTCTTCTAACTTTCCTTCCATGGAGGTCGAACTTCTCGGTCATAGAGTTCGAAGTTGCACCGATTAGAAGAAGAACTCAAGCTTTCAATCTTCTTAACTGGTTGGCCAATACCTCGCCGATCCCGAGCAACTTTGGTCGGGGATTGGCTCAACCTTCTCTAACTTCTCCATCAGGGGGTGAGATCAATCTCGGGAGCATATCGATCTGCTTTGTGTCTCTGGTGGTTCAAATTCGACTGAGTCTTAGATTTGAACACGAGCATCGACTCTCGTCTGGTGGGATTCAGGATTCACCGAGCTTGGGTGTCCACCCGAAAGCCTCGATCGAAAGGCTAACCCGATCGAGGATGTTAACGGCGACCTCTTGACATCGGTTAAGTCTTTCTCCTTCGAGATTGACTCTCATCATCCCTTGTTGGTCCCCATCCCGAGATTTGTCTTTGGAGCTCGGGCACCAACTTGACATCCTTCCTCTCAAGAACTTTCTTCTTAACCAACTCATCAAAGTTAGGCGTTTTCATTACGAGCTTGGTTTTCACGAATCTGAGAATTGATGGAGCGGTTTTTTCCTCGTTCCACCGGTCTTAAGCCTCTGAATGAAGCTATGTTGAGCATTTACGGAAGAGTGCGGTTGAGGATGAAGACCGTTGACCTCAATCTGAAGAAGATGTCTTGGAGGTCAGGGAATGAGCTAAGCTCAGGGTAGCGGTCAAGAATGAACCGTTCCCCCTTACTTCGCCATTCGGTCTCTTCAGCTTCACCCTTCTTGAGCATCGGGTTCTCGGGGTTGATGAGAAAGTCTTTGAAGGATCAAGTAAAAGATCACTCAGGAGCTCATCAAAGTTCATCGGCTCCTGAGGCTCAGCAAATTCTGAGGGTTGGACAGGCAGCTCCTCAGTCTGAATCTTACTTGGTTCTGAGGTCTGAGCTGGCGCCTCCTCAGTAGGAATTTCAGTTTGCTCTGAGGTCTGAGTGGGCATATCCTCAGCAGGAATCTGAGCATCTTCTGCGGTCTGAGCTGGCACTTCCTCAGAAGGAATCTGAACTTTCTCTGAGGTCTGAGGTCCTTGGAATGTTTCTTGAGAGAACTTGTCAGAACTTAGCGACGTCTCAAGAACCTCAGAGAAGACTTGCTCCTCAGTTTGATCCTGTGTTTGTGCCGTTGAGATAACCTTAGCCAATACATGTAAAGGCGATTTCTGAGCTTGTTGGCCCTCAGGTTGAATCTCCTCAGCCTCACTCTCCTTGTCGTCATCAGTGAGAACCACCATCCTTTTGAGCTTTGGAGCCAGGGTCTTTTGCTTCTTTAATTTTTCACCCTGCTCCTTCTTGGCCTCCAACAAAGCCTTCCCCCTGGCTTGTTGGGTTTCTTCAGTAGCAGCAGCAACTGGTGATTCCACCTTCTTCTCTTTCTTCCCTTTGATGGTCCTCTTTGCAGCAATGGGCTTGAACATTACTTTGGACTTAGGGAAAGGAGTAGAGTTGGGAAAGATATCCTCCTCCTCTCGACACATTTCCAAAATAAAAGCTATTTTGGTGGCATGGAGGATCTTGCCTTTGATTGAAATTGAGCCGTCCTCCTTTTTTATGACCTTGGCTTGCTCACTCACCACCTTGATCAAATACTTCAGCCAGTTGAAATCCTTGGTGGGTGAGTCCTCAATCGCCGCCATCAATCGGAGTTTGGGAGTGCTAATCTGCTCAAAACTCTCCGATCGACTCATTATACACTTGCTCACTATATCCATCAACACTCTATATTTTGGCCTTAAATGCCGCTTATGTAAAGTCGCCTCAAACTTAACAGGATTCTTAGTAATCCTATCAAGATACTCTTGCTCCCGACCTAACATATACAAAGTGGGATCATCTCCCCTATCGCACAACTCAAAAACATCGTTTAGATTTCTAGGGACTATGTACAACTCCCGAACAAAATCTACATACTTCGATGTATGCTCTAAATCTTAAAATGTAAATCTTGGACTCAATACAATCATCCTCATCTATTTCCATATTAGAGACAAACTCTATTACCTCACGAGAATACTCGACCTCCGATTCGGCTCATGATTAGATTAAACAAACCGCTAGTCGGATCAAATGAAGCGCCTCTTCTTCATGCTTAGCATTTGATGTACTCTCCAGAGAAACCACGTACTCATACCATGGTTTATTTGTTTCGGCCAATCTGTCGAATATGGATAGAGTCATTTTGAAGAATTTGAAGATTAGGGTTTCGAGTGATGAAGATTTTCTGGGCAAAGGGGATTTTATTTGTAGAGTGATTTTGGGAACGAGGGTTTATAAAAATGGCTTGAATGGCTTCCAAAAGAATATATAGACCGATTCGTGGGAAGTCGTGTGATTAATTAAAATCAACGGTTCAGAATAATCCACCGACTAATCGGGTATACGAAAGGACTCTCACGAGAAAAGTAAGCCGCCAATTTAACCTCATTGGTGATTAAAAGCAACAGAGCATTTAATGACTGTTGACCTTCCTTGGAATTTCAAAGATCCCGCCCAAAGACATTCTTCAGGGGTTTTGTATTTATTGCAAATGATTACTGAGTTTCACTTAGGCAATAAATGAGTTGCATGAGTCATTACCTCTTCAGACTAATTTCCCTCTATCAGTCTTACTGAGTATTGACCTTGATAAAATGTCAAGATGATACCGAGTAATCGACCTTCAAGATCTGTTGAGTTTCTCAAGACTCGATTCAAGATTTCTATTTTATCCCGAAGTTTCTCAAGTAGAATCGAGAAAACTTCATGCCTCCGAAAACCTTCAATTTTTTGATTTTACTCTATACACACGGATCCAACATCCCTAATTCAATCGATAGTTCACGAAATCTTGATTCAACCCAAAGGTTTAGTCAAGATATCGGCTCTCGCTTATCAAGATGAATTTTCTCCATCCTAATGTCCTTTTTTCTCAACATGATCTACGATGAAGTGATGTCGATATCCACATGCTTGCATCGGTGTGCAATATCGGATTTTGTGAAATAACAATGACACTATTATTATCACAAAATATGGGTACTTCATTGGCTACAACCTTATAATCCCTTAATTGTTATGCGAGGCAAAGAATGAAAGCACTGGCAGCCTTCTGCGACCATGTATTCAAATGAGATAGATCTTGGTACATCGAGGTCTGTTTCTTCGAAAACCAAGATATCAACTTACTTCCAAGAAATTAACAAGTTCTGTAGTGGACTTCTGTCAATTCTCTGACCTCCATAATCGACAGATCCGAATAACCGGTTAATTCAAGGTTATCATCAGCTGGATACCACAATCCTATATTCACTGTGCCTTTAAGATACTTCAGTATCTTTTTGGCAGACTCCATGTGACTAGCCTTAGGATTAGCTTGGTATCTTGCACATATCCCAACAACAACAAATGTTATATCAGGCATACTTGGCGTGAGATAGAGCAATGATCCAATGATTCCTCTATAATCGGATGACTTCATCGATTTGCCTTCGTAATCGGGATCCATCTTGTAGTTAGTATTCATGGGAATCCTAAGCGCATTGCGGTCTGTACACCATATTTTGCAATCAAATCTTCGGTGTATTTTACGGTTGATGAAGATTCCTTCCTTTGATTGTTTCACTTGAAGACCTAGAAAGAAATTCATCTCCCCCATCATAGACATCTCAAATTTGCCTTTCATCAGTGTAGAAAACTTTTCACACAACTGATGATTTGGAGATCCAAAAATGATGTCTTCAACATATATCTGAACTAGTAAGATATCTTCCCCATCTTCTATCCTGAACAAAGTTCTATCAACAGTTCCTTTGACAAAACCATGGTCAGTAAGAAACCGAGAAAGGTATCATACCATGCTCGGGTGCTTGCTTAAGACCATACAAGGCTTTTTCCGAGCACGTAAACTTGGTCATTCTGTGCGAAACCGGGAGGTTGTTCCACATAAACCTCTTCTTTAAGCACACCGCTCGTAAATGCACTCTTCACATCCATTTGATAGACCCGTGAACTTCATGTGGTAAGAGATATGTAAGAAACAATCTGATGGCTTCTAGTCTTGCAACATGTGCAAAGGTTTCATCATAGTCCAAGCCTTCTTCTTGGGAATAACCTTGTGCAACTAGCCTTGCCTTGTTTCTTACAATGTTGTTGTTCTCATCTCTTTTATTCTTGAATACCCACTTGGTTCCAATAACATTGTGCCTTTCAGGTCTATCCACCAGCTCCCATACTTCATTCCTTGAGAATTGATTCATTTCCTCTTGCATAGCAAAGAATCCAATGAGAATCTTGTAGAGCTTCTTCAATCTCAGTAGGCTCTTTCTCTGATAGGAAGCAACAGAATAGTGCACTCTCTCCATGGAACCTTCTTGTCTTAACACCATCAGTTAGATCACCCACAATCTGACTTGTAGGATGACTATCTAACCAACTTCTTCTAGATGTTCCCCCTTCAATAATATCCTCAACATTTGGAAATGTTAGGTTCAGTTAGTTCATTAAACTCAGGGAACAACAGAAAAGGAGAAAGGGAATCATCTTCCTCAGGGGAAATTCTATTCAGAACATTGTCAGTGACATTTGTTCCCCTTTGGTTGATAGATTCAGAATTTGCTTCAGCTGTGACCACATCTTCATTGACATCACATATACCGAAGTCAGGAATCGGTGTGCATGCTCGATTTGGTCACCTTTGGTGTGTTGGCTTTTCCGAGTCTCACCATCCGAGTTCCATCCGAACTTCCTTGTCCGAAGTCCGAGTCACTCCATTCATAGAAGGCTTAATCGACTTCTTCTTTTTCAAAGTTCGATGGATGATTTGTCATTCTTTTTCAGGCTTAATCTGGTGATTCTCTTGGTCAGTTCTTCTGTATCATGTTCCTGTTTCTTCTGAACACAAGTAGATTCATCAAAAACAACATGAGGTGTTTCCTCCACAATAATAGTCCTACAGTTGTAAACTCTGAAAGCTTTACTAACTTCAGAATATCCTAAGAATATTCCTTCATCAGCTTTTCTATCAAATGTTTTCAACTGATCTTTACCATTATTGTGTATGAAACACTTGCAACCAAACACACGAAAGAAAGAAACAAGAGGCTTCCTTTCATTCCAAAGCTCGTATGGCATTTTGCCTTGACTCTTGGTCGGCATGGATACATTTTGTGAATAGCATGCGGTGTTGACTTCAAATTTCAAAATCTTTTAGGAATCTCGACAAATTTATCATGGTCCTTGCGAACTTTCTTTTTAAAGTCATGTTCCTTCTCTCAGCAACACCATTTTGTTGAGGGGTCCTTGCAGCTGATGTTCCATGAGTAATTTCATTTGCTGCATAATAATCAGATATAATATGGTTTATAAATTCAGTTTCCTTGTCAGATCTGATTTTGACCACACTCGAGTTCTTTTAATATCGAGCCTTTTTCGAGAATTCGGCGACTTTATTCGAGTCTCTTTCTTACTGAGTAAGAATATGACCCAATTATATCTTGAGTAGTCATCAACTACCACGAGTGTATATTTCCTGCCATTAGTGCTCACTGGTGTTACTGGACCAAAAAGATCCATATGCAACAACTGAAGTATTCTCTCAGTAGAAACATCTACTTTGCTTTTAAATGATGCTTTAACTTATTTTCCTTTTTGGCACGCATCACAAACATGTTCCTTACTGAACACTTCATTTGGCAATCCTCTCACAAGAGCTAATCTTGCAAGTTTATTCAGGGTTTTGAAATTCAGGTGATTCATCCTTTTATGCCATAACCAACTGGTATCTGTGGAACTTTTTGCAACCAAACATGTATCTTTAGGAGTTGAACTCCAATCAACAAGATACACATTTCCTTTTCTTGTACCAGTCAGTAATATTTTCTGTGAGATATCATCTTTCACATAACATAAGTTCTTTGAGAACTCAACATTAAAACCCTTATCACAGAATTGGCTTATTGAAAGCAAATTATGCTTCAATCCAGATACATATGAAACACCATGGATATGAACTGAGTCGATTTCCAAAGTTCCATATCCTTGATCATCCCTTGGAGTTATCTCCAAATGTGATCTGAGGGCCTCTTTGTTCAACATAGTCACTGAGTATCTTCTTGAATCCTGTCATATGTCTTGAGCATCCACTGTCAAGATACCATACAACAGGGGCAATTTAATCTCCACTCATCAGTGCTA
Source organism: Stenogyne calaminthoides (assembly GCA_037126765.1). Taxonomy (NCBI): domain Eukaryota; kingdom Viridiplantae; phylum Streptophyta; class Magnoliopsida; order Lamiales; family Lamiaceae; genus Stenogyne; species Stenogyne calaminthoides. The sequence goes on from JBBCBC010000019.1 coordinate 24,800,597, forward strand.
TGTGATCTTCAATCAGCTCAGTGCCCTTGTTTTCCTCCTGAAAAACAGATCAATTCTTAGGTACCCAATTTGTGTAAGGTCCTACAAGGTTAGCTGTACCTTTCGGAATCCAAATCTGCCTGACAACTCTAATCACTTTAGAGTGGCTGATCTGTCTTCCATAAACATCTACATACACATTTACTACTCTGGGTGCCTTAGCAGTTTCCTGTGTATGAGTGCTAGCCTTAGCATGAACATGAGCCTTAGAGTTTTTCTTTGGTACATGCCTTTTGTTCATTTGCTTTGGCTTCTGTGCAGCCGGTCTGAATCTTTCCTGACACGGGTTCAGGTAACCTTTACCCTTAGGCAAGTGGGGTTCGGGTTGCTGTCTTTGAATTTGGGTCTTTCAATTATCTTGAGGACTTGGTCTCTTGATTGAGAATGTCTCTTTGAGTGTTTCTCTCCGAAGATTCCTCGATGGTTCGGTGTAGATCCTTTCGGGTTTGCATTCTTAGCTTTGAGGCTTGAAGTACTTGCACGAAATTTTTTCCTCTTTTGAGTGCTTTCGGGTTTTCCGATCTTCACCCGAGGTTTGGGCTTTCTTACCTGATCATTCAGTTTTAAAGGAACCATAGGTCCTTTTCCCTTGTCTAAAACCTTGGGCATTTCTTCAGTTCGAAGTGTAGGTGCCACTGGTTTAACAAAGATTGTCTTCTTGCTACTTGATGCAGCATTCAGATGACCTTGTGAGGTTCCCCTTGGAATGTATCCCAATCCAGATTTTATAGTGGCAGGTCTCTGATAACTCGAATTTCATCTATTACTTTGGATCGATTTGATAGAGTTAGCTTCTTCTGCAAGACTATCCTCACATTTCTGTAGAGTTTCATGCTTCTCAGAGAGGTCATTGAACTTAGTTCTGATCAGCTGAATCTCTTCAGTGGATTTCTCTAGCTTTTCATTTAGGGTCACTATCAACTTCTCTTTCTCTGAGAGTTGTACTTTCAGAAAATCCAGTTCATCAGTAGCTCCCATTAATTGAGAAGTGATTTCAGTATTGCTAGAGTCTTTCCACTTAAGATTTTCAGCCTTCAGTTCCTTATTTTGCTCTTGAGTTTCATTTATCAGTTCTTGTAAAACAGCATAGTCCTTCATCAGACTCTCAAAAGAATCCATCAGGTCAAATTGACTGTTTACAGTTGAACTTGACAACTCTTGTGCTAGTGTAGGAGCAACAACAGAGAAAGAAGACTTTACCTCCTCAACGACCATTAGGCGCAGAGGTCATCACTTTCCTTTGTCGAGAATATTTCATCGAAGAGCTAGTTCCTTCCCTCGGAATGTTCTTCTTACGCAACCATGACCTTTTTGCTTGAGAACTTCTTGTCTCTTTTAGCTTGTCTTTCTCTTCTCTCTTAAGCTTTTCGGTCGGGACAATCATCTTTGGAAGTTTCCTTTCTTTTGGCAATTGTAGCATCTGTTGGCATCATCATCCTGATCACTTTTTTCTTTCGATTGGAGTCCTTCATTTTCGATGAAGATCCTTCAGCTTCCAGGTCCTTTCTCTTCTCAGTTGGTTTGTCCTCAGCTTTCTTCTGGTACCTGTGATTCCTGTAATAGTTTTTATATTTTCCATATCGATTATTAAGTCTTTCAAACCTCCTTGCCATCGGTCTTTAGCTTATCCTCAAGCTCATCGATTCTTAGCAAGGGAGTTCTCGAACTCTCTTTTTCTGAGTTTTCTCCTTGGCTTTGAAAGCCACATTTTTACTAGATGATGAATCATCTTTCTTTGTCGACCTTTTTAGATTTCTTATCAATTATTTAACTCATAAGCTTTCAGCTCAGAGAAGACTTGTTGGTACAACATTGAATCAATGTTTTTGGTGTTTTCAATCACCACTGCATGAATATCCCATTTCTTAGAAAGACCTCTAAGAATTTTCAATGCCACTTCTCTCTGTGGATATCTTTTTCCAAGTGCATTCGGATCATTCATAATCTTTAGTGAATCTGACTTCCAATTTGTCTATAGATTCACCTTCTTCCATTTCAAAACTATCAAACTTTCCAATGGCAACTGGAAGTTTGTTTTCCTTGATATGATATGTGCCTTGGCACATTACTGCTAGTGTATCCCAAATTTCTTTTGCAGTATTACAGTGAGAAATCATTCCCATCACACCATCATCAATTGTATTGTATAGTGTGTCTTTAGCAATATAGTCTAGATTAACTAACTTCCTCTCCTCAGGAGTAAGTTGGTCATCAGACTTAGGAAATTCTGTTCTGGGATCATTTCTCTCATTTTTACGTTTTCCGGGATTCACCACAAAGAAATTTGAATGGCCCTTCAGAGACCACTCTCCACATACGTTCATGTTTAGAATACAGGTGAGCTTGCATTCTCAGTCTCCATAAATCATAGTTCTCTACTGAGAACATGGGAAGTTTCTTAGAAGACATTTTATCTGAGTCTTTTAAGAATTTAGCAAATAAGATCTGTTGTGATAGACCACAAGTATATTAGCAAATAAGACTTTGGTCAACAAAGTAGGTTCAAGTTGTTTAATTGCTCCCGATACCACTTGTTGGTCGGTGCAAATGAGTCTTACACGTGTATGGGGGAGGAATACACGCGTGTTGGTGTTTTTAAAACTTTTTTTTCTTTCGAGGTCACTTGGGTCGGGGTTGTCCTGATGATTTGGTCCTGAGAAGTACAAATCACTCTGAGTCAAAATCTACCTGAGACAGTGATCCTAAGCTGCTTTCAGATACCTCAGATAATCCCAACTGATCCTGAGTTTTCAGAGATCCTAAGCTGCTTGGATCAGATAACTAACTTACTGAACTCTCAGAAGAGTAAGTTCAGTTTGGTAACTATATGTTCTAGCTACTCAGATGTGTGGAATGATTGGCCCTTAGTTTATACTCGTTTTAAGCTTTGCTAAAAACCTTCATTTTTAATGGAATAGTGATTAGGCTGTGATTCAGTTCAGATGCAACTTCAGTGGATTGTTTCCAACTGAATGTCAGTGAAAATATGCTTTCAGTTTAAAGATATGCAACAGTTAATCAAAGCAAAACAGAAAGCAAAGAACACAGCAAGTTATAGTGGTTCATAGACTCAAGCTCCTACGTCCACTCTCTCTGATCTCTTCAGAGAAATTCACTAATCACTTCCTAAGGTTTTCTGACTACCTCTGTAGTTTACTAACTCAAAACACACACAAGCTTTCTGCCTATCCAAGATAGTTTACTCACTTCTTGTCTAGAGCTTTTCGACTACCTCAATGTAGTTTACTAACTCTTTACAACTCAATCTCACCAACAATCACACTCAAACTACCTTACAAAGGGTTTGGGGTTTCTTGGTTGGTTTCAACTAGGATGAGATATCTTTACGATTAAGAACAATGCAAAGGCTAGGATATCTCGACTAAGCTTTGGATATATCTTATCAAGCTAGGCTTAGTGGAATGAGCTCTCTTGAAATAAAGCACTTGGGAAATTATTGGGTTTTCGAAAGTGCTTCAACTTGCAATAATAAGTTTGAGCTCTTGAGTTGCTTACAAATTTCCGTAACCTTCAATGTAGAGGGTCACAAGTATTTATAGCCGGGCACCAAGGTCACTCTTGAAAAACTATCCGTTGGAAGAGATAGCTCCATGAGTTTCCTCTTATGGTGTGTGATGAGCGACTATATTTAGGGTTTGAGACTCTAAAGACGTTTTAGGTAAACTGCTTTTCATGTAGTGGTCATCACTTTTTGCGATGCTGGAGCATAGTACTATCGACATGTTTGATGACTTTTGTCATTTGTCGATTGTCGATAATATCTGATCTTTGTCTTCTTTTTTTTGACTTTTGTCTCCGATTAAAGGTAGACAACCACAGCAGCTCTTTTTTTTTTTTTTTTGGTTACATCTCCGAAAGTGATATAACCTTAACAACACTTTGTCTTAGTTCCTTTTATGCATGAGAATGTCTTGGGCAATATCTATTTTTCTAAGGAATCGCGTTCTTCTCGAAGATTGAATCCTTGAGATAGATATTTTGATTGCCTCGGAACATTGAGGTTTATCTTGAGCATTGATGCATTACCGAGTCTTGATAATTCATCGTGTTTTCCGATATCCTCATCTTCGATCTTAAATCTTACGAGTCTTGATGTCTTACGAGTCTCGGTGACACGAGTCTTCCACAGATATACTGACTGATATACTTAGTCTTCATGCTGAGTCTTCAGTTTCTCATTGAGTCTTCAGGTTTCTCAGTTTCTCTTTGAGTCTTGATATCTCGGTTTCTCTTTGAGTCTTGATTTCATCTTGAAACTTGAAACCGATTTCATCTTTGAAACCGGTTTCTTGAAACTTCTTGAGTCTTGAGAACCTATCTGTTCTATATCTGCGTTATACATTTTTGCGGATAACATCACGAATACTCTAAACCCGAATCTTGACTCAACTATCAAGATTATCTGAACATGTCATACTCGGGGTTTTGGGATCTAATCAAAATCTCTCTTTATTAAATTCATCTCCCAACAGTTACCAACTTTCTTGACGTTGAATGCCTCAAGATAGCTTCCCGGAAGCATCGGTGGCTCGTACCTCGACACATTTGATAGTTCTTTAGTCTCATAATCATTTAAAAGTTTTAAAGCACACATATTATTTGCACTATCTCATGTAATATAATTAATACATATGTACATTATTACTACGTGTTATTCATAAGGGTATAAATATTTCTACTAGTTAAATCATACTTCAAGGAAATCCTTGTTATGAAAGCTAGGCAAATGCGTAAAGAGATACATGTTGAATCATATTAGTATTTTATAATGCTCATAACAAGTTCAATTTGTTTATTTTGAAGTTCTCATATTCTTAGTTGACTAGGTGATTAAATAAAACAATCTACCAACTTACTTCTACATGGTAAACTTCCTTCAAAGACAACTTGTAGTGGATAATTTATAGACAAATACGAAAATATCAGAATATCATGAAATTTATACAGTGAGTTAATGACACATATGTCTTCATATAATAAAAATTTCAATTCAAAATAACCTATAGATCTTTTATTGTGATTTTCACAAGTGGACTGAAAAGCAGTGTACGAATAGGGCCTATATCAAGTCATTTTCTAAAATTTGGTAGAGATTGTGTATTTCTCATAAAAACGTAAGACAAAATCCATTGTAACCATAAGATTCAGTAGTAATATTAGAAAAATGAGTACAATTTAAAACTTTGAATTTACTATTTAATGGTATAATTTTCTAGAGCCTTAAAACTACCTGTTTTTCACTGTAAAAGTACTGTGTACTAGAAAAATCATTAAAAATATAATATGACTCCAAATTTATCCAAATAAAATCCACATGAAATCTAAGACGTAATTTAATAACATAGTCTAAAATTAGTTCTAAATACGAAGTTAACCGTTCCCAGTAAATCCAAAAATTATCGCAAAAAACAGGGCCAATTTTTCAGCTATACAGTAGTTTAATAGAAAAATCATATAAATTTGAAAATGACTCTAAAAATTCTGAAATTTTTACCACTTAATCTAATCTTCCAGACCGTTACTATGATAAAAGGGTTTTATAAAATTCGCTCATAAAAGGTCAAAAACATTTTTGAAATCAACATGCAACTGCAGAATCAACATGCAATCACCTAAACAATAAGTAATCTACTAAACAATATCAAATAACTTTATATTTGGCACATCCATGGCTAAAAACATATAAATCATCAAATATATTCAACCAACAATGCCCAAAAATATTTAAAATTATAGTTTGGTCATCTCTTACCTCTGAAGACTCTTAAATCTCTAAAAAGTAGTGTTGATTTTCTCCAGGATGTAGAGAATTTATCAGAGAGAAAGCGGAGAATAGATAGAGAAGCGGAGAGTAGAGAGAGAAAGAAAATGAGAAGAGACGTTTGATATTCTCTAAAATATAGAACAAGTCATCTGATATTATACATATATATATTCTTTTATTCTTTTTGTTATTTATTAGCGTGTTTTGTTATCTCTTTTCTTTTTCTTCTTTTAATCAAGATGTTTTTTTCCCTAAATTTTATCTGATTAATTAACTTATGAAAGATTTACAAATATATATATATATATATAAGATATAATAATAAAGAAGATATAGATATAATCTATGTAATATCTTTCTTTATATATATTTTATTTTAAATATTATAACTTTATTATTATTAAATATGTTATATTATTATTATTATTATTCGATCTAATTTTACGACAATTAGTTCCAAATATTAACTTATCTCTTTTCATTAGTTACTTGTGAAAAGTGCTTTGCACTTGAGCCCGACCTCCTCGATTCGGCTATCCTGCAAAACTTTTCTAAACTCATAAATAACATTAGTTCTTTCATTTAATAATTAAAATTCTTTAATAACAATAAAAATACTCCACCATAATAGTTAAAATTTAAAACATGCAATATATATTTTAAAAGAAAACGGGGTGTTACAGTATTGGTATACCCATCCGAGAAAAAGTTTGATGTAGTTCCACTATATATTTCTACGGGTGTCTCGGTTAGTGGGAGCGATGCGATACTCATTTGACTTGAGATCAATACACACAACATGTGTTGAGTGATGAACTTTGACCATGACCGACACTTGCACCTTTTTTTTGGGTAGATATGGATTAGATTGGGTTCATCACGAAGTGCATGTGCGTGGTAGTTGAGCCAAGAAAATGATTCATTCCTCAAAGTGGATTTAGAGAGAATACTCATCTTCTCATCATAATTGGATCAAAGTCATTGACCAATGCACGTCAACTTGGACTTTGTGGTCAAATGTGACACAAGTGATCAATTAGTGATTAGAGATAAATTTGATTATGTTATGTCATCATATTTAAGACTAATCGAGTTCTCGTGAATGAAAGGAGGAAATCGCAATAGCCCATGTTTTCAATTCAATAGGTAGTTGCATGTTTCTGCAACGCACCTCATATATTGAGAATGTCGATTTATTGTCTAGGGTTCAATTAAGACCGTTAGTTTGACTAATAATTTCGATATATGAGGGCTTATGGGCCACACAACAAGTAGTTCCCTTTTACGGATTATAGTTGGTCGATTAAATGTTAAATTGGATTTAATATTTAATTTATGGAGAATTAATTAATAATGGATTAATTTGGAATGAATTATTATTAATGTTTAATTAAATTAGATTTAATTAAATAGGAATTTCCGACAATAATATATGAAATATTATTGTAGGATTTAATATATGGAAATAAATCGTAGAGATTTGACATATATGAGAATTAAATCCGTAGAGATTTTATATGTAGGAAATAAATATAAGAGATTTATTTAAATAAATATTAGGGATTTTATTTCCCAATCAGGTTAGCTTAAGATTTAAGCTGGACCTCTCCTATATATATATGAGCTCTTGGGAATCCATAATACGGTGGTTCATTTTCTCCATAAAATCTAGAGTTAGAATTTTTCTAGCGAATTCGTCTCGGGATTCAAAGCTGGCAAATATGTTCAAGTCTATGAACGGGGATTACGTGGATACCATAGTTGAGAAATCTGCTCTTGAATTTGTTGGGGTTATACTGGAAAGTATGCTTTTTTTGTATAACCAAATGAATTTTGTCTTATTCTTGAAATAAATTATTTATCACCGATGCTTTAAATATTATTGAATGTTACATATATTTCTTCGCATAAACTGTTCAATAAAAAGACGTGTTACATCAGTAGTTAATTTAGTGATACCGAGATCACGAAGATTAAATTAACAATCCTTGTAACTAAAAAAATCATTTGTTCACGACCTAGATGGAAATGAACAATCCATCGTGAAAGGTTGAAGTGTAAGGCTCAGATTAACTTGTCTTGACCAAGAGATTACACTAGTGCATGAGTGATGCACTGAATAGGATCTACAAGAGGATAAATTCTTCAGCACTGAATTAGGAAGAATTAGACCTCAATTGGCTCGTTATTTCTTAATCTTAGATCCCCTTAAATAGGATCGTGTGTGGTTAGTAATTATTGCTTTGACTTATGACGGGTAGAGAATCAATGAGATTCAATACTTTATATCTTGGGCAATATTATTGGTCACATACGATTGCTAAGATTTAATCTTAAGAATCGTGTGCAATGCCAATCACGCTTGTTCGATTTGCCCCCTTGGGAGGTTCATAAGATTTATCATACCAAATCTTGCAAGTGGAATTAGTTTCGGTATGGATAATAATGTTGAACCGTTCTTGACCAAGGACAAAATATATTAATTAATGGAAAGCTATTTCAGTGGCTTGAATTAATTAATCGGCTAGATAATCTTAAACATGGTAAATAATAATCGGGAGCCATATTAACAGTAATATGGGTTAAGATGGATAGTGCAATATTAATTATGTAGTGAGATTACTTAATATTTATGGGTTTGAATAATATTGTGGCTCAATATTGGAAATTCAAGATCCATTGGAAGATCCAATCTTAATTCTCCTAAAGGCCCCTCAAGTAAAAAGATAAAGTCCAATAACGAAAAAAGGTGTTTAAAATAAAATAAATTATTGTTGCTTATTTTTTCAAAATTTTTCTAAAATATTAAGGGAAGAAAGAGAAAAGATTTTCTTGATTTTCTTGGATAGATTTTATGGAATATGTATTCTTGAAATACAAGATTATCCCATAAATTCAAGAAAAATCAAAATCCTATTTCTTTCCTATTTAATGGGAAATTCAAGAAAAAAAATTTCCCATCTTATTCCTAGGGCAAAACTCGGCCACCACCTAGTATTATAAATAGGGGATGAATTTTCATCCCCAAGTGCAATTTCATGTGTTGGAAAAATTAGAAATCCACAAAGGTGGTGCAACATAATTTTATTTTTTCCTTTTGTTAAATTGTTCGCAAGTTCCTACCACCAGATTGTTGAACGAGGATAATGGAATACTTGAGAAGGTTTTTTGGTGTGTTCGTGTGAACGTGATCCATCTTCTCAGCGTTTGTCACTCAGAGAGGTCGATTCACGTAAACCCAGAGCAATTCGCACGTGCGTAGAATTTATGTGAACTGTTTATATGCATGATTTGTTGTTGAATTATTATTTGAATTAATATAGGATTAATTCATGCTAGTAATAATTGTTAGAATTAAATTTGTATTTAAATATTCATCCCGAATAGATCCGGACAAATAATTCCCCAAAAGAATTACTATAAGATTTCTTGTTATGTTTATTCGTAATCGTTTATGCAATTATATGTTCGTTGTTGGTGAACTATCTAATTTCGCTGCGCATGTATTACGCGTTTACGTGCCTCCATATTTCAACAGTGGTATCAAAGCTCCGTGCTCTTGTTTTAATTACATATTGTATTGGATTTAAATAATTTTTTTAATTAAAAACGGAATGCACGGTTGTTTATTTAACAAAACCACACACCTTTGATTTTGTCAATTTGGTCGTCTTCCTCTTGAATCACGAGTTTTCTGGGAAAACCCCCCTTTTCACCTCTCCATGTTCCTGTCCGGCCCCGAGCGGTTGTGGCCAGGAGTTAACACGACGCGTCTTTTGAGTCGGCGGCTTTTCTCTTTGCGACTTCGCGGCATTCGTGCAATGCGAGCCAACTTGGAAATAATAATTGGATTAATTATCGTTTTAATAATCCTAAAATAAAATTGAAAATCGATTTCAATTTTTTTTTTAAAAAGGATTATTAAGTCCCACTTGGTTAATTGTTTATTTGATAAATTTATTAACACATTTTAGACCGCGTTTATAAACTGTTTTGGGTAGGCGGTGCCCAAATAATTGTCGGACCGTATTAAATGCTTGGGTAGAGACGACGCCCAAATATTTGTTAGTCCGTATATGTCATGTTTGGGTAGGTGGCGCCCGTAATTCTCAAATGTGATTTAGATATTGTGATGGATCTCGATTAACCAATTAATACCCCCGCCTTTAAAACGTTCCTCACTAAAATATGGTTTCTCATTAATTTGATAAGATGTCTCCCATCAAAATTAAAAAAAACCCGGAGATTTCGTTCAACGAGTACTTAAAGACCCCCGTCTTTTGCTCGGATCTACATTTAACGGACTTTTATAGGGACATGTAATGTCGCCGCTTGATGGTTGTAAACCAACTTAACTTTGTTTCGCCAGCCCTCGCGGGGAACAAAGGGTAAGGGACATCAGTCGAACTAGGTTCGACAAGCTAGGAATTGCGGTTTGGCAATTTGTTTGGAGACCTACCGGTTATCTTTATTGTAATGATCACCCTTATTTGGGATTATGATAGTAGTAATGTGAATCCTAGTCCATTATGATTTATATTAGATATAAGTTCGTACTTTTTCGATGAGGTTGTTAAGTATGTGAAAATAATAGAAACAAAATAAATTTAAAGGCCATATTTATTTTGACTGCTGAATATTGATCATAGGAATTATGTGTTTTAATTCGCTTTTACTTTATTTTTCTAGGATTGTTGAAATGAATAACTTGTCATTGAGAAGCGTTTTGGAAATGAACAAATTGGTTGAAATTTAAACTTTTCTCGTGGCAATCAAACGTTTGTTTGGTGCTCAGTCAAGAAAAAATTGAGTACGTGTTGGACACGCCAATCCCTACTACCCCAGAGACTGGTACTAAAGAGGCTGAGGCGTTTGACGCCAAGGCTCAGAAGAAGCATCAAGAGGATGCTTCCCGGACTCGATGTGTTATACTACTAGGGATGACTTTAATTGCAAAAAACATGAGAAGATGCTCCCCTTCGAGATGATAAAGCATCTGAAGGATCTCTTTGATTTTGAATCTCGTTCTGAGATTTATGAAGTGATGAGAGATCTGTTTAGATGCCGATTGTCTGAGGGATGGAAGGTTTCTCCTCATGTGTTAAAGATGATTGGGCTAATCGAGAAACTTGGTCGTCTGGGCATTGAGCTCAAGACCACCTTGGTCTTATTATTTTTAGTTGCTAGAACCTTGCAGTCCTTCTTCCAATCATATACCTTGCGGTGGTGGCATACATCCTTTTCCACCCTCTCCCTCTTTTGAATTCCACCTTTGGGCTTAAGGAAGCTTGGCTTAGAGCCTTTTTTAGCCTCACCCATTCGCTTCTTCTTTCCTTTCGGAGTAGAAGAAGTAGAGGCACTCACCATGAGCACGAGCTTTTCCTTATTAGTGGAAGACTCAAAGGTCTTTAGCATGTTATGCAGCTCGGGTATAGTCGATTCCATCTTATTCATATTAAAGTTCACTACGAAACTCGAATATGAATCGGGAAGTGACTGAAGAATGGAATAAACAACAACATCAGCCACTGGAGCAAGTATATTTGTTATTGAGATAAACATGTCCATAAATGATACTAACTGATGGGTATTAGATATCGGTTGTGGCTCACACATTTATACAAATGTGCAGGGTCTCAAGGATAGCAGAGCAGTTAGGCCGGGTGAAGTTGCTTTACACGTTGGGAATGGAACAAGAGTTGCTGCTTAGCGTGTTGGCATTTATGTTTTAGATTTACCCTCTGGTTTTAGACTTGAACTTAATAATTGTTATTTTGCTCCTTCTATTACCCGCAACATTATTTCTATTCCGATGTTGGATATTGAAGGTTTTTCCTTCCATTTTGCAAACAATAATTGTTATTTTTCGCTCAATGGTGATGTTTATGGAAATGCGCCTTTACCTAATGATTTATATTTGTTGCATTGTGGACATAACATTCTTAATATACAAAATAAAAGACTCAAACTTAGTAATCATGAAAACTCGACTTACTTGTGGCACTGTAGACTTGGTCATGCAAATGACAAAAAAATTGCAAGGCTAAGAAAGTTGGACTACTTAGCCCCATTCGACTTTGAGTCTTATGGAAACTGCGAATCTTGTCTTAAGGGCAAAATGATCAACAAACCCTTTTGTGGGAAAGGGGTTTATGCTAAAGAATTTCTAGAGTTGATCCACAGTGATGTTTGTGGACCATTGCCCACTCTAGCTAGGGGTCACTTCAGCTACTTCATAACTTTTATTGATGATTTCTCTAGGTTCGGGTATGTGTATCTGATGAAACACAAATCCGAATCTTTTGAAAAGTTCAAAGAGTATAAAGCTGAACTAGAGAAGCACCTTGGTAAGAGTATTAAGACTCTTGATCGATCGAGGAGAAGAATATCTTAGCCATGAATTCATTTGATTATGAAGTTTCATGGAATCCAATCACAATAGACTCCTCTCGGCACACCCCAAATAAATGGAGTGTCCGAGAGGAGAAACCAAACCTTGTTGGACATGGTAAGGTCCATGATGAGCTTTTACTCTATTCCAAAATTGTTATGGGGATGCGCACTCCAAACCTCAATCTACATTTTAAATATGATTCCATCCAAATTAGTTGAGCATACGCCATACGAGCTATGGCGTGTGAAAGGCAAATTTCTTTCACATGAGCGTGGGGTTGCCCGCGTTTGTGAGGAAAAAATGCTCACCGATAAGTTGGAATCAAAAGGTGAAAAAGGGTTACTTTGTGGGATATCCTAAGGAAACTAGAGGATATTATTTGTATCTCCCGAGAAACAAAGCGGTGATTGTTTTAGCAAGCCAAATTCTTGAAGAAGACTACGTCTTCAAGGAACAAGGCCAGAAGAGGCGATGGAACTTGAAGAGATCAAGAACTACAAATTAACAAGGAGACCGATGTCTTGTCAAAGCAATATCACAAAGAATCATTGGGAGCATTGAGAAAGCTCACATGGTGGAAGTTTATCACTAAGTGATCCCCTTTCACCGGTGGGGGCGTAATTAGAGTTGCATTGCTCGAGCAACAAACTCCAAGTAATTTGAATGAGAACAACATAGTTCAAACTCCCGCCCAAGAGGCATCGGAAGTTCTTAAGGAGCGTCTCGAAGTGTCACTCTTGAGGCCTCCCGGTCAATGATGAAATCATTTGCACCATAAAATTTTCACGATCAAAATATGCAAATTGAACAACCATAACTCAGAAGTCCACTAGAGTTCATAATCCACCCACTAGATATTATGGCTTCCTTGTAGAGGAGAATGATGATGTGGAGATCTCGGATAAAGACTTAACCTAAAACTTTCACCGAGGAAACATTAGATGTTGACTCAAAGAAGTGGCACGAAGCCATGAAATCCGAGATGGACTCGATGTACGTCAATCAAGTTTGGGACTTGGTTGAATTACCGAAAGGGGTTAGACCCATAGGTTGCAAATGGGTCTTCAAGCATAAGACTGATGCAAATGGCAAAATACAAACCTACAAGGCTAGGTTGGTGGCAAAAGGTTATATTCAACGCAAAGGCATTGACTACGATGAGACTTTCTCACCAAAGTTGCTAAGATCAAGTCCATCGAATTTTACTTGCGGTAGCAAAGACATCTAGATTATGAGATTTGGCGGATGGACGTCAAAACAACTTTCCTCAATGACATCATTGATAAGGAAGTGTTTATGACTCAACCTGAAGGTTTTATATCAATGCCAAAATCTAATCTTGTGTGCAAGCTTAAACGATCCATTTATGGACTGAAGCAAGCTTCTAGGAGTTGGAATATCCGATTTGATGAGGATGTCAAATCATTTGACTTCATCAGAAACTCGGAAGATCCGTGCGTCTATCGGAAATGCAATGGGAAGAATATTGTCTTCATAGTTGTTTATGTTGATGACATACTTATTATGGGAAACAATATCCCACTCATGCAGTCCATGAAAGAGTGGTTGTCAAAGACCTTCATGATGAAGGATCTTGGTGAAGCCTGCTACATCTTAGGGATCAAGATCCATAGGGATAGATCCAAGAGGATGTTGGAAATGCCACATCCACCTCTCTGAGACAAGGTGTTGAAGCGATTTCGATGGAGAACTCTAAGAGGTTCTCTGCAGGCATGATATGGGATAAAGGCTGTCTAAGAAGGATTGTCCTTCTATAGACGCTGATATCCAGCGCATGAAGGATATACCATATGTGGTATATGGTACACCATCACCTGCACTAGGCCAGATGTGTCCTTCGTTATCAGCACCACTGGTAGATACCAACAGAATCCGGGTGAACCTCACTGGATTGCTGTCAAGAACATTCTTAAGTACCTCAAACGTCTTAAAGATTGTTTTCGGTCTCTACGAGGATGATCAAAGTTTCTGTAATTTATCTTGTATGAAGTTTCAATGATTGTGATGATTATAAATCTCAGTCATGTTATGTGTTCACTCTCAATGGTGGGGCGGTTAGTTGGAATAGTTCCAAATAAGAAAACTACTACGTATTCAACAACCGAAGTTGAGTACATTGCTGCGGCGGAAGCTGCCAAAGAAGTTGTCTGCATAAAACAATTCTTAAATGAACTGGGGTAGTTAAAGTGCGATAGTCAATAAAGTTATATTGTGGCAACACTGGTGCGGTTGCACAAGCTAAGAAACCGAGATCCAATAACAGAAATAAGCACGTACCAAGGCGTTTTCACTTGATAAGAGATATAATCGCTAGAGGAGAGATACAGTTAGAACGTGTACCCACGAAAGATAATCTGGCTGATCCTTTCACCAAAAACTTTAAGTGTTCATGTACACACTAGACATTTTGATGGTCTAGAGGTTAGACATGTAGGTGATTGACTCTAGTTCAAGTGGTAGATTGTTAGAGTTAGTGTCCTATAGACAATCCATTGTAAGGACATAATACTCAGATAATATTCTGTTGGGAAATTTATAGTTTTGATGGAAGTTCCAAAAAGTTTTAATAGGATTGATCATACCATTGGTCGATCGATGAAATAGATATCAGATTAGGATGACCAGCTGAGATGTATAGACAACTGATGTATTAGATAGGTCACATATTGAGGGGGAACTCAGTATGTAAAGGTTTAGTCAGAAGATCAGAAGATCAAAAGATCAAAAGATCACCAGACGAGAAGACCAGAAGACCTACATCAGAAAGAGAGAAGACGAGTATGCAAGTTGTGCTAAGACAACCTGCATCAGAAGACTCAATCAGGTAGACTGATCAGCATGGACTGATCAGGTCAGCTCTAATCTGGTGTTCACAAGAAGGACACCAAGACATACACGAGCATCAGACACGAAGAATGTCTACCTAAGTTGGTAAATCAAACACTGAATAAGTGTACTTGATAACCAATGAGAGCAATACACGTATGTACGGAGCTGACATTACATGACGAGGTGCTTCAAAGTTAAACGGCTAGGAAGGACAAGCTTGCATGCTTTCGGCCATGCCGCCTCTGTGCACATCAAATCGGGTCTACAAACCTACCTTAAATAGACCAAAATTCGAATTGCTCTCCAACGGCTAACTTGATTTCGTGCCTATATATATGGGATCAAACCTTCATAGTAAGGTTATGGAAATTATCATCAAGCTCAAGCACAAGCAAATTTCCGCATAAAGAGCACTAAATCGAAGATTATTTTCTAAGTGTTCATCCCATTGTTCTTAGCATAGAATAATTATCCTCTAGCTTTAGGCTACTTAGACAATAGGATAGTATTCCAGTTGGAACATTACAAATCTTATACTCAAATAAAAGTTAGGTTAAGTTTGTTATAGCAAGATTTCAGTCTAGGGTTTCTAGATATGATTTCTGGGATTGGTTGAGTGAGAACTCGTGAAACATCTATTGGTTGTACTGTGTTGGACTAACACATTAAACTAAGTCCAGTTGGTTAGTTGGTGCCCCTGTTGATAGAGAAGAGTGGACGTAGGACAAGTTATCCGAACCAATATAAATCTGTGTGCCTTTACTTTGCTTTACACTTATCTGCACACTACCTGTTTATCTGCATGCATATTCTGAATCTGGTTCAGACTAGCATCAAAGCTCTCGAACCCGATTAGTTTGACACTTTAGTCACATGATCTATAACAGATTGATCAGAATCTTGGTTGAGTAAAACTGGTTTTCACACGGGTTAACTAACATACGCACCATCGTTAAAGCCCGATAATATTTGAATCGATTTGCCTCCGAGCAATCAAGAAGTCGAATATCAGTCCCATCTTGATTCCTCCGACTCGATCGAGGCATACTTGCAAATCACTTTGATCCATGAAAAGTTTTAGAAATCTATTCACCCCTCCCCTCACTAAAACCCGTTCGGGACCTACAAGTGGTATCAGAGTAGTGGTTCTTCCGACCACTGGCTTTGAGTATCATTGGTTCTTGAGGAAGAACCTTTGTGGTCACTTGAACTGATCTTGAAAAACCGTTTTTAAAACTCATACTTTACAAAACCATCGCAAGCATGGATAACACTTGAGAATGCATCATAATTTACCCATATTTTTACGTTGATGAGTATGCAGATTGGTCTATCGACACGAGAGACCATCCGGGAGTGATAATCAACAGAATGACTGAGATTCTTGAGATAGGACCGATTATCATCTATCACTATAATCCACCTGAAGCAGGAGATCCTACTCAACCAGTTGGAGCAAGAATCAGAAAGAGTCCCTCTCTGATTGATGCAGATGAGAGGAAATTGTCAAATCTGGATACTGTTGTCAGACATCTCATCATGAAGACTATGGATTCTACTACACGAGAAAAGGTGAAGTACCTGAAGACCGCTAAGGATGTATGGGATACACTTGTGAAATCTACAAAGGAAATGAAGCATTAAGGACGGTAGATTAAAAAAATTTGGTGATGATATTTGAGAAACTTAAGATGCTACCGAATGAAATAGTTGATCAATTTGATGGAAGGATCACTCGTGGAGTCAACCGACTTCGTGATCTAGGACTCGTAATGTCAAACAAAGATATCAACTGCATGATTCTCAGATCGCTGACCAAGAAATGGGAGACCAAGGTAACCGTGATTAAGGATTGTCAAGATATTGCTACCATGAAGCCAAATGACCTAATCTTCGGTTTGAAAGCCCATGAGTTTGACCTGATTGAGAGAGGACAAGGATCGATGATGTCCCTATCGAAGTCTGCCGCAGAAATTCTACTAAATCTGTTGCATTCCGTAACCAAAGAGCGATTCACAAATTGTTGAACCGATTTGGAAACATCATCGGTCGGAAGAGCAGTTGCACTACTAACAAGAAAGCTTGAACGAACAAATATTCGGGGATGGGAAAATACAAAAGTTTTATGATGAATATCGGCAAAAGAGGAGGAAGAGATCGAAGATCTTCTCGACAGATCACAAGAGAGGTATCGTTCTTCAAATGATAGGGATAACAGAAGATATGAACGAAAAGACGATCACAGAGATGAGAGGAAAGATGATCATAGAGAGGATCACAAAGAGAATAGAAGAGATGAGAGATCGAGATAAGAGAGGTTCTGACATGAGACAAAGGTGGAAAGTCTCCCGATGGATCCTCTGAAGAAATAATTCTCCCAATAGAGAAGTTCGGAGAGTCAAGGGTCCGCTATAATCGCGTAAACTAGGTCACTATAAGGTCGACTACCCCAACCCGACTCCCCAAGAAGAGAGA
Source organism: Stenogyne calaminthoides (assembly GCA_037126765.1). Lineage (NCBI taxonomy): Eukaryota > Viridiplantae > Streptophyta > Magnoliopsida > Lamiales > Lamiaceae > Stenogyne > Stenogyne calaminthoides. The sequence goes on from JBBCBC010000019.1 coordinate 24,818,140, forward strand.
GGAAAAGCGAAAATGTAAGAGAACAAAGGTTCCGAGACAAAGAAGCAATGGTTGCCGATACATCTGGGATCGATGATTCTTATATGCCTTCCGATGACTTAGGCTACTCATCTGTTGAAGATTTCTGCTTGATTACCACAACTGATGATGCCGATGATATGAACTTCCCATCGATGATGACATTCGTCTTATGGCGGAGAAGCCGACCAACTGGAGGCAATCTCTAAACCTTCTCGTGGTTTCTCGTTCTCTACACCTATTGCGGTTGGGTACATCTGGCGGTGAGATTAATCTGGCAGGTCTACAATGACCAATTGCTTGATGATCTCTCTAATGCAATAGATATTTATACACGAGTGGAAGTTGAGAACGATAACCTAAGGGCTGAGAACGTCCAGCTTGTCAAGGAAATTGAGGCAAGTAAAGCAGCTGAACTAAAATCACCAAATCGTTCGGGGAAGATGACTACTGAATCGAGTTTCGAAGTCCAAGATTACCGACAGGGAAAGCCGACATGAACAATTGGCTCTCAATGAGCGACAAAATTTGGAGAACTCAAAGTCCTTCAGCTAAGTTTGATGAACTCTTCCGACTTCATGAGAATCGCAAATGAAGAATCGTTCTTCCGAAAAAGACCTCTAAATCAAGTAGAGTAGACCTCGACCGACCATCTCACGAGGGACGGTCCAATTTGAAGTCAACTCAATCCAAGTCGCCTAACAAAGCAAGCTAAGGGGTAAACCGCTAAAATCACCTATGTAAAAGATATGAATCTTTTAATGGTAGCGATCTTACCTACCCCTTACAATCGAAACCTAGGTCTGCCTTTGAGCGAGATTTGGATTAAAAAGTAGACAAATTTCAATGAAAATCCCAAGTCTTCGATTCATCCAGGTTTACACTAATAATCATAATCGACCATATTGCATATGAAGAACGTGATGATTATGTAGATGTTTATGGAGACAAATCAAACCCTCATTTTTAACAAAGGTGCAAATTTGTTTGGATCCCGAAGGTACTTCTAACCCCCAGGACGATTCTCTTGGGGTACCTAAAATCTGATTCGATTCGCGAGGTTCGAAAGTGGATGACTAATAAAGGAGGTGTACAAGCAACTATCTCGGTATATAGATAGTGGATGCTCAAGGCACATATCCGAAACCAACATCTCCTCGGCAATTACATTGAGAAACCGGCCCACGAGTTCTCTTTGATGATGACAACTTTGGTTTTACCAGAGGAGTTTGAACCTTAGTGAACGATGATGTACATGTTACAGGTGTTGCATATGTTGATGGCTTAAGGCACAACCTGTTATCTGTATCACAATCCTGCGACAACGGATTTAGTGTTGAGTTCTCGTCAGATAGATGCACAATCAAAAATTGAGTGACTCAACAGATCTTGCTAACTGGCTCCAGAAAAAGAACGATTTATTGGGACATTTGTCCAAGAAATGCATGCTTGATTTTTAAGAGTTCAAAGATCTCCAGTTTGGCTCGCACAAGAGAATGAGCCATCTGAACTTCAAGACTCTTAACAAGATAGCAAGGATGTCCTTGGTTGAAGGTCTCCCGAATGAAGCATTCTCCAAGGATCAGACATGTGCCGCATGTCTGAAGGAAAAACAAGTAAAAGCTTCATTCAAAGGGATATCCTCTCCTCCATCCAGCAGAGTATTGCAACTGCTCCATATGGATCTATTTGGACCATTTACGCCTCTTAGTTTCAGTGGACGAAAATACACTCTGGTGGTCTTGGACGATTACTCCAAGTTCACCTGAGTTGTATTCTTGTATAAGAAGGGGGAAACTATAACGAAGCTACCTGAACTTCTCAAGAAGATTAAGAATGAGAAGGGTCTCAACATAGTGAAAATCAGATCAGATAAAGGTACAAAATTCTTGAACCATTTTATATCTGATTTTTGCTCTGAGTTTGGCATACATCATGGGACATCAGCTGTAAGAACACCACAACAAAATGACGTAGCAGAAAGGAGAAACAGAACACTTAAAGAAGCTGCACGCACCATGTTAGCTGAGCATGCAACACAAAGCCTTTTCTGGGAAGAAGCAATCAACACTGCTTGTCACACGCAGAACAGATGTTCTCTGACTAAGATTCACTTCAAAACACCCTATGAAATGTAGAAGGGCAGAAAACCTCATGTTTCCTACTTTCATGTGTTCGGGTGCAAGTGTTTCATACACAACAATGGGAAGAGTCAGTTGAGAACCTTCGATGCCAAGTCAGATTAGGGTATATTCTTAGGATATTCCTCAACCAGCAAAGCATTTAGGATTTTCAACAAACAAACCCTAGTTGTGGAAGAAACACCTCATGTGGTCTTTTGATGAAGTCAACATCGATCAAGAGAAATCGCCACGTAACAAGATGCACCGATGCACTGTAATCATTGAAAAATTGATTAGTTGAGGCTCAAAGAAAATGATCCAAAATACGAACGATATACATTCCTAACTTTTGACCTTGATGATTCACCGTGTCACCGGACTTAAGGCACGCATAACTGTCGGTGAAGAAGTTCGCATTTCAGATAAAGAATAATCGAACCATCCGTTCGTGGGAACACTGATGTTCCAAGGACACACTTCAAAGACATGATGAGTCCAACATCACCGAGATATGTCCATGCCAAGTGGATCCTACTCAAGTACTTCTCCCGGTAAGAGTGATGAATCTTTATCGAAGAGGATAATGTTCTCCAAACCGATGATAATCGGAAAGAAGGACTGGATAACCGGTCATCCAACCGACCTAATCATCGGAGACCCATCCGATAGAGTCAAACTAGACATCGACAGTGAAAGTGAAATGTATTGTTGTTATCTGTCTTTGAAGGAACCACTCACAGTTGAAGAAGCTCTACAAGATGCAAGCTGGATTCTAGCCATGCAAGAAGAACTAGAGCAGTTTAAAATAAATCAAGTTTGGAAACTTGTAGATAGACCAACTCATCAAGATGTGATTAGTACTAAGTGAGTTTCCAAGAACAAGAAGGATGAGCACAATGTGATAACCATAAATAAGGCAAGACTTGTTGCTAAGGGATACTCCCAATCAGAAGGGATTGATTATGATGAAACCTTTGCACCAATCGCTCGCCTGGAAGCCATTTGGCTGTTTCTGGCTTATGCCGCTCATAGGAGATTCACTGTGTATCAGATGGATGTAAAGAGTGCATTCTTACACGGGGTACTAGATGAGGAAGTTTATGTTGAACAACCTCCTGGCTTTGAAATGAGCAACAAGGTGTACCGTTTAAGAAAAGCTCTTTATGGATCAAACAGCTCCCCGAGCATGGTATGATACACTATCGATTCTTGATAGAAAATGGTTTCACCAAGGGCTTGATTGATAGGACTTTGTTCAGAATTGAAGACGGTGAAGATATTCTGATGGTTCAGATCTACGTGGACGACATAATCTTTGGTTCTCCCAATCAGAAACTATGCGAGAAATTCAGTAAACTGATGCAAGGGAAATTTGGGATGTCCATGATGGGTTAGATGAGCTACTTTCTAGGTCTTCAAGTCAAACAATTGGATCACTATT